>JAPDSC010031859.1:0-39632 GCA_026290005.1 Latrodectus geometricus | reverse complement strand
TTGCCCATCTGTGTGTCCCAGGTCACATTGATATTTTATTAATGAGTAGCAAATCCATTGGGCTTTGATAAGTCAACATTTTAGTTATTATAACTTTTTTTGAGCTAAAAAATTAATTATTTGTACAAATTTTGAATATATATATTAGTGTAATATGGAATCAAATGTAATATATACTGATTTTTTTAATTTACAATGTCATCATTACTGATTTTCAGTATCTGATTCAGTTGTTAACATATTTAATTTCTATCTCACACCTAGTCAAACTGATAACTGATGATCAACACTCTTAATTTTCAGTTCAATAGTTTGAATCCTTTATAGAGGACATAAGTGTTTGTATTGGTTTGAAAATATAAACTGTGAGGCCACATCTAATTAGCTATTATGCAGAAAAACTGATTGAAGAGCACTGGGCAAATTAAACCTTTCTTGAATATGGATGTTTACGAAGCTGTAAAATCTTGGTCCTACTATAGATCTCAATTAATTAGTCATTAAACAAAATAAATTAGGAAGAAAATTAATTTTTATTGTTAATTTCTTGTTACAATATTTATTTTTAATCTGATTGTATCCATAAAAAAGATTCTGATCTCATTTCCTCCTGTGAGCAAAAAGTTGGTTGTGGCAAAATCAAAATGAAACTGTATAGATTTTTAACTTAGAAAATTTTATTTTAATGGAGAACCTTATTTAGAAAGAGAATTATTCTCTTTTTAAAATTAATTTATTGTTTTGTATATAGGCTGTATGTGCAATATTTAATCATAAATCTTTTTCACCATTTGCTAATACTATTTTAAAATCAAGATTAATATTTTTAAGTGTTTCTTGCCTTTCAATTAGAAATAAATTTGTTCAGATTTTTTATTTTCAACTAAATTATTTCTGCATTGTTTTTTCATATTCTTATTACTCCCATATGTAGATATAAAATTTGAAGCCTAATTGCTGACTGCATAATTTTTTCTGTAATGTCTTTATACTAGTGTTAAATTTATTTTCTTGAACACTACAAACTTTATTTTGCATTTTAATATGTAAATAAAAGTAAATGAAAATATAATTTTAAAAAATTGCTTCTAAATTTATATAATAAGCTTTAAATTGTTGTTTTCAATAAGTTTGTATTAAATTCACTTTTTATTTAAAATATTTTTTTTCTATTGCTAAATATATTCTTCAATGTTATGTTTGCTGTCAAGTGATTATGTTTTATCAGTTCAGGATATCATTGATTGATTCACACTTTGAGTATGGCTGGTTGTAGAGATTCTTGTATAATCTACTTTAAACTACAGATCTATGTCAAATTTGTCCTCATGTTCAAAAAGTGACCAGAGCTATAGACACATCATAATGGTGGTATGGCAAGATCTTGTCATCCAATGTGGGTGTGTCTGATTTATCACCTTCTTATTCTTTAAAATCTAAAATGTGTTAAAAAAAATAAATAAATAAAAGTTAGTTATTAGTTTCATTATTATTTAATGAGTGAAAAAAATGTCTCATTCTGTAACCAGCTTAAAAAACAATGCAAAAATGTTTTAGTATCTAATACCATCATTTAATTATTATTGAAGTATAATTTAACTACAAGTTGCTTACTTATTTAATTACAGGTTTAATTATCTAGGATCTACCTAATTCAATCTTGATTGATATAATGTTAATTATAGCTTCCTAATTTTTTACTCTACAAATTAAATTGCATCATTAAAACCAATTTTAACTGTGTTCTTGCTGTGCTATAGCTAATAAATTTGAGATAGTTTTAAATAGTTGAGTTTCCTGAAACTTTTGTCACAGAATTCACTTTCATTGTAATAAAGAAAAATTTAATATAAATTATAGTATAAAAACAATATAATTATAAGTCATATGAGAAATGTTTTAAAAAATGTTTAAACTTTAAATAATTTGAAACAATACTATTTTAATTTCAAAATTATACAAGTAACTAATATTTAAGATTTATATTGATTAAAAATCAATGTATATTTAGTCAATTAAAAATATATATAATAGACAAAAAACATCTTATTTTCTAAAGTATGGGTTGAAAACTTGCAGAATTTAAATTAGATATGCTTAGAAATATTTATGCTAAATATGTAAGCAGTAAAAGAAGGAAACTAAATTTGTGTATTTTTCTTTGAATTTTAAGATAATTACTTTCCATTCACAGAGTTGCTTTATATCTTGTTTCTATTGCAAACACACATTGGATATTAGTTTATTGTCTATTATAGACACATCATAATGGTGGTATGGCTTTTCATTGGTGATCAGTTTTACCGAATATAAATATTTTGGAAATAAGTACTGTTGGTAGTAACTATATATGAGGAGGAATCTTCTCAGAAGTCACAATGTCACTAAATTAAAAAGCTGCTACAAAGCATGAGACAATAGCATATTCAGAAATAAATTTCAAAGTTGAATTTTCTCAATACCTGGAAAAATTTTCAGGACAATTTGTTATTTATGGATATAAATTTTCAGTAACGAAAAAAGAAATACTTTCTTAATAAAAAAAAAAGAAAATAGTTTCTTTCTACCTTATTTCTCTTATTTTAAGTTCATGAATTGATATAAAAATTACAAAAATAAGTATCATTCAAGATTATAAACAAGACACTCAAAATAAAGTTTTACTGAAATTGGTGAAATTTAAACTCACTGGAAAAAAATGTTAAATTATTAAACATTTGAAAATAGACATAATTTAATAAACTATTGAAAGATGTGAGTATACAGAAAATAATCCTATCATTATTTGATACTCAGAGATAATCTTTCAGTGCTGCATTTTGTTACAGTCAAATGGTTATGTTTCAAATTTATAAATATGGAGAAAATATCCAGACTGCATTCTAGTTAAGATTTTGTAACAGTTTTACTGTTTTAAAATCAAAGGTTCTACAACAGGGAAAATATTGAACACATGCTATAAAGTCACAAGCGAAAATTGCTAGTTGGCTATATCTAATGTCATGCATGGTGATCTCAAGATTATGTCAGCTAAATTATGGCAGTTTTAAACATTTAATGTGATAAAATATCAAAGAAATTCTAAGTGATAATGGAGTTTAGTTTGATAACAAAAAGGTCAGTGTAGTTGAATGATTGACAGCACCTTATATCCCACAGCAAAATGGTGGAAGTGAATGAGAAAAACCAAACAATAGTAGAAATGACAAGAACTCAAAAGAATTCAAATACCAAATTTGATTTTTCACCAACTTTATGAGCTAAACTAATGAATATTTCAATATATATTCTCAACAGAACTGTAAAATCTTCCATTAAAAATGTAAGTTTATATGAATTTTGGACTGATATGAAACCAAGCACATGCATATGATCAGATCAACTTGCTGTGCTCACATCCCTAAACACAGGAGAGGAAATATGGATAATGAAGCTTAAAAAGCCTACTTAATTGGATATGATTATTATTATGGTGGCTCAGATGAAAAATATCATCTTTAAATTCAAGAGACTACTATCTTTTGAGCAAATAATAGAACTAACATTTAGTGAAAAACTGATAAACTGTGAAAATAAAGTTCAGTTTATACCATTCAGGATCAGAATAGAGCAGGATAAGTTATTGATTCTAAGAATCAAGAAAAAGTGTCGATAATGAATTGGGAAAAGATCCTATAAATGAAGAAAAACGAGATATTAACAAAGAAGTTTAAGAATTATAAACGAATTGAAGCAGCCAAAGTATTTTGATGAAAACATTATGGTGGCCCAGGTTTCTATGCTAGTTTTGAAGAATCTAAAACTTGTAAAGTTGCTATCAATTACAAACAAAGTGCGCATTAAAAAGACACAATTGATTCAGAAATGATATCATTACTGAGAATGAAACGTGAACTTTAAAAAATTGCTAAAGCTTTTAAATGATTGATAAGTATTAAGCCAGGGTTTCTAAAGTTTTCAGTCAACGATTTGGAATTGACTATGATCAAACCTTTAGTCCAGCCTCAAACCTTCCAATAGATAGTTCAATAATTAGCATTGCAGCTAATGTGAAAATGCATCTTACTCAATTTAATATTCGCTCAGCATTTTTGTATTGAACTTCAGAATCCACATACATGCAACAACCAAAAGGTTATAGTGATGGTTCTGACAGAGAGTTTGTATAAACTTAAATGTACCCCCTATACATTAAAATAAGCATCACACTGCTGGAAATAAGAACTTAAGAGATTTTCTGTCAGAGCTTGGTTTCAAGACTAGTGAGGTGGATCTATGCTTATATGTAAAGAAAAAAAATGGGAAGAAATTAATTATATATTTATATATGGATGATGGATTGGTTGCTTCAGGTAACATAGAAGAATCTGAAAAATTCATTGAAAATTGAAATCAAGATTTAACATTGCATCACATTTCCTTGGATTTTAAATTAATTATCATAAGAAAGGAAACATTAAAATCACTTAGCAAGCTTATGTAAAAATACTTCAAGAATTTGGTATTAGTGAGTACTCCAGTATCTATTCATATACTTAACGAGAATATAACCTAAAAAAATGAACAAAAACTAAAATTTTACATTAAAGCATCTACAGCATCTCTATATCTCAAATTAAGCGTGAGACCAAATTAACTTATTTTGATGGAATTTTTGCACATATGCTAGAAAGTTTAACAAAGATTGTATCAATGGGAAATGTGTATTTAGTTGCATAGCAGGTTAAATTAAGGTATATTGTAGACAAAAATCAGAAATATTAAAATTTTATAGTGACAGTCTTCGTTTAATGTCAAGTAACAGGAACATCTACAAGTGGTGCAGTGTTACTGTATGTGATGGAGTTATATCATGGAGATTAGTTAAAGATAACCAATGGTTGCAAAATCAACTATTAAATAGAATTAATTGCCGCGAGAAAAATAATTTAGTTTAAAAGATTATTCAATAAAGTTATTTAAAACTAATTGAGATACCAGTGTTTCAAGTTGACAATGCTACAATCAGACTTACACAAAATCTTGAATTCCATCAACGAATGAAGCATATTAACATCAAGTATTTCTATATCAGAGAAAAAGTGTTGGAAAAACAGCTTGCTTCTTAGTAGATATCAACTGATGATCAAATTGCAAACTTAATGACAAAACCACTGTTTTATCCAGCACTATTGATTCGCTACAATAAATTAAGACTCTCATAATTATTTTTCTTTTAACAAGAAAAAGTGTTTAAGTAATTAAAGTATTATGTTAAAAAAAATAATTTTGACAATGTTAGTTGTGTTTAAGTTTCTTGTTCTCTGGTTGTCTATTATTATATGGTGCAGAATGTATTTGCTTCTAAATAAATTTTAGTTTAGTTACCTAGTTGATCTGTCTTGTGTAAAATTTTCTGGAGTTAACTAGTAAATTCAACAGTTATACTTAGAAGAATGAGAATTATCTCCACAATTATATTCTTCAATAGCCTCGTTGAAAGTATAAAAGTTTGTAGACACTTGTTTATCTGTATAAGAAAGAAAGTTATTTTATTGGAGTAAGCGATAAATGAAGTAAAGACAGAGTGCAATAAAAAATGTCATCCTATTTTGACTAATGTTGCTCTCATTAACATATAAGCCTACGTAAAACTTCTGTTTAATAATTTTGTTGTGATTTTCTCCCTTACAGAATAAATTATTAGTATACTAAATTTTTTCGTGAAATAAGCTCATTTTTTGTCAAAATTTCTCAATATTTTGTAATATTAATTTAATTATGGATGCTAACTTAAATCTCTGACAATCTAATTGCTTTTGTCAAATATATATATATATATATATATATATATATATATATATATTAGAATGAATTGTATGCAGTTTCTTTTTATTTAAAGTATATTTTAATGTCATTTTGATTTAAATAAATGTAAAATAATAGAAAATTTACTTCTTTTTTACTAAACCACAAAATGTTTTTCTCTTTATGTTTGTTATTATAGTTATTAAAGTATGAGGAATTTGCTTACTTTTTCAAAAAGAAATTATTCATTAAAAATATTAATATTTTTTTAATTATCTATTATAGTTATTTTCTAATTATTTAAAAATAAGAAATCATAAGGGTGTTGCAATTTTTTCAGACCTAGTCTCTATATATTTTTATTCTATTTTAGTAATAAAGATTATGTTAAGATTTGATTAGTTCATTTATTTTTGTACCACAAATTTGTTTGGTTGAATTTCATAAAATATTGTTAACTTGCGAACTTGTGCATTGGATCTTACAGGTCCAGTTATTTTTAAGACAGCAGAAACATTCTCTTTTTTCGAAAGTATTCTAGACCCTCATTTACTTCATTTATGGTTAATTACTTTTTAACAGTTGTATATTTCTAAATTTCCCTTTTATTGGTATTTTTTGTATTAGGGTTTTTTTGGCTTTGTGTATTCACATTCCTGTGAACTTTTTTTTAGTTTTGGTATAAAATGATAAATGTTATACAAAAAAAGAATGAAATGGCTTAAAGCTATGATAGACATTTATCAATTGATAAGTAATAAATTTATAATGGAGAAATAAATTAAGTAATTTTTAGTGAACACAGATTTCCTACAGAAGAAGATTATGAATCTAACAGTGATTCAATTTCAGGAAAAATGACATTTGTTTCAAAATTTTAATATTGACAAAGAGTTTAAAGTAGAGTAAAATTAAAAATTGTTGCTGTGTAAGAGTTCCATCACATTATATTCTAAATTTATCAAAAATATTAATGACATCAGTATTTGCTTCATAGTTTATCTGTGGCAATTGTTGATTAATGATTATATTGTTTTGTGCAAGTAAATGAATACATGAAGAACATAGCACAAAATTTTTAAAGAGGCTGTTATGCCAAAGAAACTTTGTTAACAGAAATTAAAGTGCTTATTAGATGTATACTTTGGAGGACTTCATAAATTAAATTATCACATGTAAATATGAAAAATTATCTGGCTGTGAAAGTAATTGGTTTTGATATGTTCCATCAACCTAAAAGCTAAACAATGCAACAAAAAGTCAGCAAAAATTTTTGAAGATACTTGTTTTAGAATTAATAAAAAATGTAGAACAGAAGCTATTATCAATCACTTCCTCTTAAACTTGATGGAACAACTAATGAAACATTCCTCATCAAATGCAAATGTGCATCACCAAGAAAAATTTTAAAAATCCATGTCATTTTGCTTCAATGAAAAATATCTTCAATATACTATACTAAGTGCAAAGAAAACATCAGTAATGAACATGAACACACTATATTTACTCACAAAAAATGTGAATAATTTATTTATAACTTTTTTTCTTGAATATGCATATTTAAAAAAACAGCAGCAAATGCATTTAAAGCAGTAAAATGTTATATATTGGTAATATTATTTAACATAAGTAAGTGACCGTGTCATAAACCCACAATTCATCCTTTTGTATATGCTTTAATTGAGCCTTCTAGAAAATTAAAAAAAAGCAGCAATATTATTATTGATTGAAAACATTTTATATTAGAAGTATGTGTTAATGATTTATTTATCAAATAGCAAATCATATTTAATTAAAGCAATACATTACAAATCTTTATATAAAAATCAATATTGAATCTGATATTTCTCAGCAATTAAATTTCAGCAAGCTATATTGTCAAATGAAAAAGTTTTAACTATTCTTCGAATGGTTGAAAATGATATTAGTACGAAAGGATTTGAAGACATTGATTATAAATAACTGACTATTAATTATTTATAGGTCTGAAAAATGAAATTCTTACATGGCAAAAAGATTGTGTAACTTTGCAAAAATAATAAAATATTAATAACTACTGTGGGAGCTCTGTAATTGGTAGAATACATGTAGCTACATCTATAGCTAAAATATTTTTAAAATTTTATACCTCCTGTTTGAAATTAGATTTGCAGTGTTACAAATGTATAAAATTTACACATTTGTGTCCTTCTTTAAAATTAGACTTGAATGTCATTTATTTCAAAAATTAAATTTCTTATTGATGTTGTAAAATTTTTCTTTATTTAAGGATTTATTTCACAAGATAACTTTATTAAAAAATATTTGTCAGTTTTTTTATATAGGCATACCAACCATTATTTTATTCCATCAATGTAAAATTGTTTAAAGAATTATAAGTGTATATTTTCCACTTAGAAAACAGGTTTTTGTTAAAAGCATTGTTATGAAAATAGGTTAGGAAACATAGTCATAAAAACTTTTTACAATTTTCCATTTGTGAAACTGAAAAATTAGTATACATACTAAGTCATCACATTTGTAAATTATTTTAGCTATCATATGTGTTTATCTAATTATCTAGATTATAGTGTATTTTATTAATTTCAGGAAAATCAAATGACATCTTTTGTAAATTATGAGAAATTGTTTTGTACAAATTGATAATAAATTCAAAAATTTTATCCTTTATTATGGGGCATAAATGATGTAGTATATAATTTTTTATATTGAAATATCATTACTGGATTATTTTATATGTTGAATTTTTTATGTTCTTTTGTAGGATCATCCAGGCTTGGATTGCCTGCTACTGATGTTAAACTTGTCTTAGAAAGTGATGGAACAGAAGTTGAAGATGATATTTATTTTCAGACTATTGACAGAGACACTATATTTCTCCTTCTTTGTCCCGGCGAAAGGTGGTTGCCACCTGGAGTTGAAGCACTTAGAGCTGGTATGGTACATCTTCATTATTTTTCTTTAACCATAAAGTAAAGTTCAAAGTAGTAACTTTGTCCTACTTTTTTTATGAACACATTTTAAAATGTTGTGTTAAATTGTTACTATTATAGTGAAATATTTTATAATACTAATTGATTTATTAATCAAAACTATCAAAAATGTGTTTGAAAATATTTGTTAAATTGAAAATGTATCATTTATCAAATTGATTGGTCTATATATTGATTTAGTTTCAAGAAAGTTGTCATTGCTTTCATTTTCCATACATCAAATATTTTATATTACTTTTTATTTTGAAAGTAACAGTTATGATATAAAAGTAATTTTCCCATCCATTGTTAATTTATTTTCAGTAATATATTTAATAATAATTGCTTATGAAAGTTTAGTTATTCATTCATTCTCTATTAATATTGTCAGCTAATTGATATAAGAAATGTTAGTCATTAAATGAATAAAAAAGATTTCTTTCATACATTCCAGAAAGTTTAAAATTCTTCAATGAATTTGATTTATTATTTTCTTGCAATTTTTCAATATTCCTTATTTTCCCATGGTTGATATTTCCATTATTACCTGCAAATGTCTGTAATAAATTTATATTTAAAATGAAATATTTCACTATGGACTAAAAATTCCATTTTCATCCTAATTTTCTTTTAGGCTAAATTTGATTGTTTTTGTAAGTACACCCAAGTTTTAATAATTTTAATTTTTGCTTGCTGTGAAATCTGATATAATTATTACCTGCATATCTTTAAAATCAGGAATTTCTTAATTTGTTTACTTCAAAAATTGTTCATAAATATTTTTATCTAGGGTGAAAATGTTCACATTAAAACCTTAAAATTATCTTCAATATCCAAGTAGATAAGTTTTATCATTAAAGTCACCAAATTTTTACTCAGAACAATGTTTTTTGTCCATATCAGAAAAATTTCCTTTTGATTTCATTATTGTTAAACTCTTCATTGCTTTATACTAAATGCATCAACTCTTTTAAATATCTATTAGAAACATTAATTCTTTTTTCAGTTATTTGATATACTTATTGGAAGTTATAATTATGTTCACTTAAATATGTGTCTAAAATTTTCAAAGCAATATTGTTGCACATTTTTGCAATTGTTTAATATTTTAATTAATATATAAATGTTTAATAAATTTCAGAAAATGGAATTAATTGCCAAATCAATTAATTCCATTTTCTGAATTTTATTAAATTTTAATTTCAAAGCTTTAAGTAATATATACATAACTGTATATATTCATAACAAATTGTTTACAAAAACCATATGTATGTAATATAAAAAATGTTAATCTTAAAAAATTAATTAATTAATTAAAAAAACTTAATTATTTTTCTCAACTTGTTTAATAGTTAATCGATTTGTTGATTGCAAGTGAAAAATTCAAATATAATATGTTGACAAGATAATGAATACTTCATCTTGTGGTATAGATTCATATTATATTCAAAACTTTTATATCTTAATACCTCACATTTAAACTATAACATTTGTTAAATTATATTTATGGATTTTTCTTAAGTATCTTTCAATGTTAGATGTGTTACAAAAATAAACTTATTAAATATGGATCAGTATGTAATTTTCAGATTTTTTTATATGAAATTTATTAGGTATAGAATTATTTGAAATTAAAGATTCCAAAAGCATATCATTTTTATTTCTAAAAAAAATGCATTATGGATATAAAAAAAAAACTATTACCATTTAGCTAAAATTATTGCACTACTTTTCAATGTATTTCTTCAAAATACCAAATTTATATTTAAAAAAAAAAAGTAAATTCAGTTTGAATGAAGTTTTTTAAAATATTTTTCATATTAAACATTAAATCTTTCATATTAAACATACGTCTTTAATATTTTTATATGGAACCAACTAATAAGGATTTCTTTTTTTAAAAATGTAATGATATGTTTTGTAGGCTACTTTTCTGATAAATGCCCAATCAATTAACATTACACAGAACATAATATTTTTAAGTTAAATAAGAAATTAATAATGTTCAGCAACTTCTGTTTGTAATTTATAAAATTTATTTTGTTCAAACTAAAAATATCTACTAGCAATTGTGTATATTGACTGTGTTAATGATTTGAGATAATTTTCTTTTACTCTCTTGCTATGTATTTAATTATGGAATTTAAAGCATTTATTTATTTGTGCTTTTTTCTGTTCATAAAGTGAAGGATCAATCTTTAGTTGCCTTTCATTTATTAAATCATGTACCACATGCTACCAAAATAGTATCTCTGTGTGGGTAATTTTCCTTCTTGTATATTCTAAATGTAAAAATGTTATCTATCTAAATGTTGTCTCTGATCTAAGTGCCACACAATATGCATGGATATTGCATGCTCATAAACAGAAGTGTGAATCCATAAATGAATATTTCTGAATATAAACTAGATATTAGAATTTATTCTGGCATGCTTCTTTAATTAATGTTGTATTAACTTTTTATAAGAATTTTCGTCTTAATATCTTTGCATATAAAATATTTATGGTCATTTATTTGTTTTAACTTAATTACTTCAAATATATTTCCTTTATTTACAAATGCCGTACTGTTTTAGTGTGCCAATGTTCTAATTAATATTTCCATTTAACTAGTCAGGAATGTTATGATTGGATTTATTTTTCATGTGTACCTTTCTTCTCTTTACATATTAAAAGTGTATACTTGTGTAAATAATCAGGAGAAATACAAGATGACTTATAAGGATTTTAATATATTTAAAAAACAAAAGGAATTGGATATTGATTTGTTGAATGCTGTTTCCTTTATAAAACTGATCAAAACTTTATTATATTGCTGTTAAACTGAGGTGATGAAGTAATTTTAAGGTGCAAGAAGAAGAATTTTATAGACATTATGCAAATATTTAAGGACCCAATGATTGTAAAAAATAGGAGAATGCAGCAATTTTTTTTAAACTTATTTAAAGGTTTTAATCCTGAAAGGAAGACAAATAGTTAACGAGAAAACAATCTAAAATGTAGAATTGTGAATAATCATAAAAAGCTGGTGTTGGTTTCAATGTGTAATTTTAAATAAATCATCTAGATAGATTTTGCAAGCACTGACAGATTCTAGAATAATTATGTTTGAAAAACTGCTAAAACATAAGATTTCAAATAAATAATAAAAAATAGAAGGTCTTGTTTTTATCAATAACTGAGAAGCATAGGGTAAAAAAATTAAGTATTTCTTTACTTGGATGATTGAAAGGTTTTTAAAGAGTGGGCGTAATGCAAATTATAATCCATATATTGATTATACAAATTACGTCAAGATATAAAATAAAGAAAAAAATTAATAAAGCACAGTCATTTTTTAAATCTTCGCTTTACTCAACACTTTACATAGTAATACATGTTGTGTCAATCGTTAATTATTGAAAGTGTGACCTTATTTTCAATTTTAAATTGGTACTAAATATTATAATGATATCAATCAGTTGCTGTCAAAACTTTGAAAAATCTTACTGCAATCAATATTTGTATTTCACAAATGATGTTTCTTACTAACATATTACAATATGTATCTATATATTATGGAACATTTGTAATGAATATGAAAATATATGTATTATAAAAACAGTTTATTCCTACACACACACATGCATGTATATATAATTTCAATTTTGTGATTTAAGTGTTTTACTTTGTAATTTTATTTTCTAAAATTCTTTAACTATATAATATATACTTTTCATTGTGAAAGTGTAGAAATTTTAAAATTTAATCTTAATTTTTTTTCCTGAAATTTAGATAAAAATATTTTATGAATAAGAAAATAAAATTTTGAAGTATTTTTATTGAATCTTTAAATAAAGTTCATTCTATTTTTATTTTCTGCTATTTAATTGTCAGCTACTATTCCTATTAAATAAGAAAGTTTTATCCAATACAGAAACCTTGTGCTTTAAGCAAAAACTTTCTGTGCTAAGTAATTAAAATATATTGATGATAAACTATTTCATTTTAATACATAAATTAGTTTATTGATAATTATAAAAGAATCTTAAATTTTTCCATTTTATCAGAACATTTTTTAAACCTACTAGCAAATTCTTATATATTTTAAGTATTACAGTGTGATCCACTATAAAAGTAACTTTTTCTGTTAAATGATCATAATTTTTGTAAAATATGTACAGTTTATATATGCAAAATTCACTTGACAAATGCAGTGCTTATTAATTTGAAAATATTCCTATTCTTTAATTAGTTTAATAATATACTTTTATCTACATAGCTATTACTGCCATCCCTCGCATAGTATGTGAGGCTATCAACAGCATGGAATTAATTGACAAACAACCTTCTTGGAAAATAATGGATAATAAAGGACGAGTCACTGTTGTCTTACATTGGGATCAGAGAGACATCCGTAGAACAACTGCTGACAGTAGAAGTCATCATCCTGGTGACAAGGAAGCATTCTGGAGGGTAGAAGTCATGTCTAATGATGTTCAAACAAGTGACACTGCCACTTCAACGACTGATGGGACAGTAAGTAGTACACCTCGTACTAAGCTCACCCTGGAGGGTCTAGGTCCGAGACCTTCTTCGAGAATGCTTCCACAGACTGATGATAAAGACAACAGTCCAGAACATGATCACTCACTTTGTGACTTTCACTGTTCGGCTCTTCATGAGAAAGGTGCTCAAATCCAAGTTAATAAGTCCGTCGCTACCTCGCCCATTCAGGAAGTGCCAGAAGGGACTGCTGTTGCTACATCCACTGCCACAGGAGGAGTCACAAAGGTGAAGGCAGGCAAAGGTCATGTCCGTTTCTTGGATGTCACAGAGGAGACAAAAATCCCTGCTCAAGATGAATCTGAATCTGACACTGAGAATACTGCTAATGAAGAAGAACAACTATCAGAACGTTACCTGTTACTAGTCGACCAGCTATCATTGGAACAAAATCGCCATCTTGGTGTCAAAGATATTGGCATCATTTTGGAGAGGCTGAGCTCAAAGATAGTCGATGTAGATCGACTAGAAAGGGAACGTGAAAGTACAGATGTTCACAACTGGACAATCAAGGCAACCATAAGAGGTGAAGTTCTTAGGGAAATAGGAGTCATTTACAATGGACAATATTATGGCATAATGGAACATCCAGGGTACTTTTGATGCATCGCCATAATTGGTAAGGCTGAAAATTTCATCATTTATTATGTCTTTGACCTATAGAAGCGATGCTGTGCCATCGCATGGTCTTGCATATTATTGAATTGAGTGAAGAGGATATCTAGTCTATCGTGCCAGTATGTAGTATCTCAAGGTAGTCCAATGTATCGCTGAAGATGGTGATTTGAAATGCGATATGAAATAGCAGTCACTGCCAATTGAGTTTGTAATGGATTAAAATTCCATATGCTGTCCCTGATCTTAATAACTATGTTGTTAATCTATGAATATTAAAGAAACATACTGCCTCTTAGTTACAGTAGTTGCTGCAAGCAACTAAACTTAAATGTTATGCTACTTAGATTTTGTTTTTTAAAATTACCTTTGGATGTGTGTGTATGTATGGTCCTCTCAGTGTGATCTGTATAATTTACTTAACTAGCTAACGAATTTTGTACCGTGAATATAGCATGTTTCAAAGTAAACAAATTTGTTTGTTGTTGATAACCAAAGTGTTCCTATGAATAAAATGCTTATGGCACTTTGGATTTGGAATTGAAGAGAAGGGACAGCCTTGTTAATTTTGTCATCAATTTTATCACTGCCCATAGATAATGGAGTGCTGTCCTTTTTGAGAAGAGCATCAGGTTAAAATAATGTTTTAGTACTTTTCTTGCCACTGACTGTGTAAATTTACAGTCTAAAAGTTTGTTGGAATTTGGATTATAATTTTCTTCCAAGTCCATTTTGTAAATAATTGTACATATATATACTATCATGCATTGTAGATAGGTTTTAGTTATTTTATTTTATTTTTGCATGCAAGGCAGTGTTTCTTTATTGAAACACTGTCGCAAGCAGTATTGCAGTAGTCTCATTGTGTTCTTCCTGGAGTCTTCCCATCCTTATACGAATATGTTATTGGTAATTCCTTAAATGGGAGGATTCCATCCATGCTACTCACTTTGTTATGTATATTGAGATGGTCCTGGTTGCTTTCAGTTAGTATTTTATGGTATTGATGAGGTGTTGTATAATATTCAATTTTTTACAGCAGGGCTGTGTTTCAAAATCATTTTATCAACCTTGTATAGATATACTTATATGTCATTATTCTTAACTGAACAGACTTTGACTTGAATATATTCCTATTTTTAAAGATGTATTTTCAGTATCAGTCTTTTGAATGTTGCATTGTTTGTTTTCAAATGTGTTTATGTACATTTAGAGTAATGACTTCAGAGTTTTATTTACAACCTAATATTTATATATTGTGTGGGTAGTCCCCTTCCCCCTATTATTTATGTGTTATTTTATAAAAAAGATATTTGCATGTTTTGATTTATAAAATTATTTCTTATTCTATGAACAAATTATTTAAGTATCATTAAACTTAAAAATAACAATAAATATTTTTTAGACTTCTTTATTTTTGTCAAATATAAATATTTGCTTCCTTTTTTGTAATGTTTATAAAAATATTAAGTTGTGTCAAAATACAATTTTATTTGTTTAAAAAAGGAAACCTGGAATATAAATTGAAATTTAATAAAAATTTTGTATTGATTGTAATTTTTCTATTTTGTAGTATTTATTACTATTTGTAAAATTTCCTGTGCATGTCTATTAAATTAACATATTCACAAATTGTGCCTAACCAGAACAGTGTTTACGATTATAGATGAAATATGTTTTTGCAGTTACATATGTTATTAATTTTAAGATTGTAGAACATGTAAATTATCGGAATAATTTTTCAGTTTTTTAATTTTTTTTTTAATAAATTATAGTTTTTAAAATATCTTCAATGTATACTAAATTTTTATGTAAGTGAAAGTAAATTTACTAATTTATTTATTTAATTTTTTATAAACAATTTAAATTATGAATAAATTGCAATGTATATATATAATTTAATCATGAAAATATGAGATCTTTTTTTATCCCAAATTAGTTTAATAAAAAAATATATGTGAATCATATATATTAAAGAGGAAAAGAAATTTTTCCCAGCCTTACAATATTTTCAGAAAAATATTTTAGTATAAACTTATGGAAATGTTCTTTTCCTTATGATTAAACTCTAGAACTTTCTCTGTTTGTATAGATTTAGAGGATTTACTATGCAAGGAATGTATATTACTGTCTTAAATGTTTTGTATAAAATGTCAAACATTCTGCATGGCACTATGCTGTTTACTAAATGTGAATTAATAAGTTTTTGACTTTAACACAGCCCTGTATATTCTTTTGTGTACTAAAAATGGAATATTTCTATTATTGTGTTTGCTATTGACGTATTTTGAAATGCATGCTTTGTTTCAACTATTCATCTGCTGTTTGGGTGTATTTTTGGCAGCTATAGACTCCATACAATTCTCAAATCACAAAGACAATGTTATATGTGGCCTATGCACAAATTTATGTAATATCAATTTTGTTGCACAGTAAACAGTATTGCAAATTTTCTTAATTTTATCAACATTTAAATATGTTGGGTGTTGTAAAACCTTTTTATAAATGATGTAATATGGCAGGTTTGAAATAATATATATATATATGTAAACCTTCGGTGTAAATGTAGTATACACCTTTATGTGCTCTCCCCTTCAACACGAAAAAATGAAGCACACTGACTTCATTCTAAATTTTATATATTATCTTTTACAAAGTGAAATATCAGTACAATTTTACAAATGATAGTTATGAGGCATTTCATTTGTTTTAAAATTGTGCATTTGTAATTAATTAAATATATTTTTGCTTAAAAATGTTGATGAGCTTGTTTATATGATTTATATTGAAAATATTTATTTATGAAAGAAACATTTTTATTTTGTTTTTATTTTTAAATTCAAATATTTAAAAAACTTTTTTTTATTTTTTTAAGATAATAATATATTAGCTGCCTGGTCGTTTGTTTAAGAGTGGATTTTAATCATGTTAAACATAGGTGTGATGGTTTTTAATAACTAAGTGCCAAATTTTCAATCTTCTGGTTATCTAAGTATAACCATTGTTAAAGTGTACACAAGAGAAGAAAGCTAAGCTTGGGTTTCAATTATGCTAGAAAGCCAGACAATGTTAAAGTGAAATTTTTTTATAATGCTCTTTTATTTCAGATAGGGGAAGATTTCTTTCCTCTATTAAACATCTTGGTAATCTTCTCTTGTTCGCCCATATTTATCACTTAGTTTTTCATTAAATAAAATGAAAGGAAAAACATTTTAATGCTAATCACTGCCTTTCCTTTATTTTAAACAAATTTATTGCTATATGTAAAAGGAATTATACTTGCATTTAAATAATTTTTGACTGTCTAATATATTCCAAGCTTGTGTAGTCTGTGATATTTTTCATCAT
Source organism: Latrodectus geometricus (assembly GCA_026290005.1). NCBI lineage: Eukaryota > Metazoa > Arthropoda > Arachnida > Araneae > Theridiidae > Latrodectus > Latrodectus geometricus. Next base: position 22,365 of record JAPDSC010031859.1, on the reverse strand, counting down.
TTATTTATATAAAAATCATATTTTCAGTATCTTGATCAACTTACAATTTTTATTTTAAAATTAATGTAATATTTTTAGTGAATTTTCTTGTTTTTATTAATGATATAGTTCTAGTCAATTTGCTTTTAGATTTTTTCTTTACAAATTGTATTTTTTTTTCTCCTGTATTTACTTATGCCTTATTTTTGTTTTTTTCTTTAATCTATCAAATATTTGTGATTTTCTTTTGAATGAGTGTGATAATCTAATTAGGAATTTGCATTTTATATGCATGAAATAAACAATGGAAATTGTAATTTGTGTATAAAAAAAAGTACGATTTTATAAATTATGATTATGCCAGTGAAATGGTAATGAAATATGTATTAAAAGAAAAGAAACTGTAGATATATACATAACATTGAAAAGAGTGAGAGAGAGAAATATGTTTCAGTGATTTTTGTGTGCATTTAATAATGTGTACTATTGCTGGTATATCTTTCTAATAATGAAATATTAGTTGTGTACTTTCATTGCTTAGGGTGTGGTGCTAACTACTAATTTAATTCAGTATTAAAAATAGTATTTTTGTGTATTTTGAAATATTAGAAAATGAATATATAACTTATAGGTAATATCTAAATTTTTAAAAGTTGTAAGAAACTTATTTTTCTTTGGGTTTGCCATATCAATCATTGTGGCTAAACTTTAGAGAGCTGCCCAGTTTCGTATGTGAAAAAAGATGAAAATGATGTAACATTTTTTTTTTTTATTTTGCTGTCCAGAAAAAATATATATGCGATTGCTTGATATATATATATATATATATATATATATATATATATATATATGAGATCTTTATTGAAAAATTCACTTTATACAATAAGCTTGGTAATTTGTTTTTAATTTTTAAATATTACATTACTATATATTAATATATTAATTCACAAAGAAATCACAAAATATTTTTAGAAGTAAAATTATTATTATTATAAATGTGTAAAATATTATTTATATGATTGGCACTAAGAAAACTAATGGTAATGTTCAACAATTTATTACATTTTTATCATAAATATAAAAAGATTCATTAACTTATAATTAATAATCTATAAATAAACTTGTAATTAAAACTTTAATTATAGCCGCATTGTAACAAATGCTCTCATGAAATATTTACTCAATAACATTTTCATTAGTCTTTCAAATACATAGGCAATACAGTTTCACTGTAATCAAGTAGGTAATCTGTAATTGTAGTAATTTGTGCCGTAGAAACTTACTACTGCTTTTCATATTTTTGTCTTATTTGTCAATTTCATAAACTTCTAATGCCTAGGTTTGGTGGTTACATTATTCTAATCAATTGATGTCTGCAAATCAATTATGCAATTGTTACTTAGAAACTACTGCGTTAGTTATCAGTACATAAATTAATTTTGAAATCTTAACCAGATTAGAACTTTATATAAATTTATTGTGTTATTTGTGAATAATAGAAAAAGAAAACAGTTTCTTTACATTATTATTTTTGTTGTAATATATAATAATTAATTCCAAATTCAACTTTTTCTTAAAAATAGAATGTTTCTTCACTCAATTTAAATTTTTTTGTGTGAAACTGTATGATACTTAACTTAAATTAAAAATGAAGCTTTATCTGGTTGTTGACATAGAGAACCATATGTGTAATTATTAGTATTATAAAGTGTAGCTTAATATTGTATAATATCAAATCATCTAAGAGATTTTTATTACTACTTTTAAATATATTTTATAGTAAACTTCAATGAACCTTAAATTTATTAAGAATTATAAATTGTTAAAGTTGTTATAAACTAGTTAATCACATCTATAATATTTATATATTTTACTAAAAAGTGATTGGCAAATTTTTTATTTCAGTGGTATATTTTATAAAAATAACATTGCTTATGAATTAATTTGCAATTGATATTAGATTTAGCTGATTGTTTTTGAAAATCTAAAGTACATAATTTGCTTTTCAAAATTTTTTCATGATTTCATTATTTAATTGATTAAATCAATTTTTAGTGTGCTTATTTTTCTTATTAATTAATGCATATTACTTTATTTTAATTTACAGTCAAACCTTGATATGTCAAAGTTAAAGAAAAACAGAGAAAATCTATTATATTGAATCCTGTTATATTTATGTAGCTTGTATAAAAATTAAAATACTTCAAAATATTTAATTTCGACATAATGATGTTTGACTGTTTGTTCAAATGAATTGTGAATTTCTTTGTAACTTCTTATTACTGTATAGAATTATTATTTTATTGAAATATACTAATTTATATATTCATTATAAGAGCAAGTTTCAAACTGCTCAAATGCTCAACTATGCATTTAAAAAGCACTGAAATTTAGAATAGGAAGTTAACGAAGAAACTAAGAACAGTATGTATCAATGCTATTTCCCTGATGCAAACTGTTTTATATAAAATAAAATCTATTCTCTTTTTATGCTGTATTTTTAGACAAAAATTGTGTCTTCATTGCATGTAACTGATTGTTTTACAATTAAATTTTCACAGAATTTTAAATGTTACTCATATTGAAATAAAATTTTAAACTTTTATAGGTTTGAAGATGTAATCCTTTTAATTTTTAAGTTGAAAATTTAACAAATGTAAAAAAATTCCGTTTAAGTGTTTCAGGTCAAATGTTTTAATTATTAATAAAGAAACTTGATAATATATTCATTGAATATTGTTGTAAAGTTAGAATGAACTCCTTATCATTAGCATTTAAAATTTTCAATCATGAACCTTTGGGGACTAGAAAAAGATAGGCCCAGATTGTGTAGAGAGAGATTTTAAAATCCTAAAAATAAATAATTGATCACTTGCTAAAAATAAATCAGAATGGAAGAAAGTTCTTGGGAAGGCCTTGGCTCATCAGAGGCTGTCATGTCATATAAAAGAAATGTTATAAAGTAGTTTGAATTTGTAGAAAATTGCAATCACTACAAAATTATCTTTTACCTTTTAGTTAGAAAAATAATTGATGGGAAATATATAATAGTTAAAAAGATTTTTGTTGAACAAAAAACAACATATATATAAATATATTATAAATAATTAAAATTTGAAAAAAAAAACTTATTGTTGACAATTTTATCACAAATTGTAAACTATATATATATATATATATGTTTTAAAAGTATAGGGCTTATTTTGACTTTCTAAAACAGCTCTTCCATGAAGAAATAAAATTGGTATTTTGGAACAAAATTATATATATTTATTATTATTTGGAAAATGGTTGAAACATGTTTTTCATTTGTTTAGTTGGTAGTTTAATATGGGAAATGAGTGAAGGTGTTTATGCTATTTTACCTTATCGTTAGAAAAATAAAAGTCATCATTATTTTTAAATCTAACAAATTTCATTATTTAGATTATATATGTCATTACTATTTTTTTGAGATTCTAATAGATAAATATGGTATTTAATTTACTCTATAACATTTAAAAAAAAGAGTAATTTTTACCACTTTTAAACATATTTCATCAAATTATTATCTTATAAAACTGAATTAAAATTAGTTAATAGAAGATATAGATTTTAGGTTTAAATTGCCTAGATGACTCTCAAATATTAAAAACGAAAAATATCTATGCAGTGAAATAAAAAATTTGTTACTAATTTTAATAGAGGCTTTATAATGGATAAAATTCAATGATTATAGTTTGCTAATTGAATTTTGTTCCAGAATATTGATTCTATTTTATTTTGTCTAAATTCTAATCTGCTGCTTGGTTCTCCATTTATTTATTATTGCAAAAAATTTCTTAAAATCTTAATGAAGGCTAATTTAAATATCCTAATAATCACACATTATGTTTTTGAGCGGCATTTCAAAAGCAACACGTTTTTGTGTGTGTGCTTGTTTTTTTTTTTATTTATTTATTCATTATATATATATAATGTAGTTCAACTGTGGGCTTTAAAACTTTTCAGAATTCTTTCCTTTAAATTTTGCTTCCCATTAGAATATTCTTTAAAAGTGGGATTAATTGTTTTCATAAAATTATTAGTCAACCTAATTTCATGTTTAAGTTATTTTAGTTCAAAAATAATTTAAACTATGTCATCATTATTATTAAAATCAATAGGTAAACGAATAAAGTATTCTTTGTTTATAATATTTCAAGTAATAGTATTCTTTTTTTTTATTTAATAGCTTATGTGTTTTTACACATGAATGCATTTACTTAAGTTTAAACATTAATCAATTTTAGAGGAGGGTACAATAAAAAAAACTGAATGTGCAGTTTTTTTGGAAGAAAAAATATATTCTGAATTTAAGTTATCCTAAAGTACTTCGCTTATATTGATTAAAAAAAGTTATAAATATTGCATAAACATATTTCTTTTTTGCTAGGAAAAATATTTTAAATCAAGTATTTAAGTTATTTTTATTAGTTTATAATTATTATAATCTCATGCACCAAATTGTATACTATCAAGTATTTAATTTAAAGCAATAGATTGTAATAAACGTAAATGGATGTATCTGTGATTATAATGGATAATAATCATAAATCGAGTAATACATTATATATTGTCTTTTATAAATTAATAAGATTCATTCTAAGTATTTGAATTAATAGTTTTCTTTTTCATTTTATTTTTCCTTTAAATTTTTTTTTTCTCCATCTGTTGAATAAATATAATCTAAAGACTAAGTTTTTATTTATTTTTTGTTAATATTATATATTTTTTTAACTTGTCCTTTATCAGTAGGACAAAAATAATGGGTAAAATACTTAAAATTCATTTGAATTTTGCGATAACTAAAATTTGTGGTGAACTTTCATTTAATCAATTTTGCAATATTTTTTACTGGTATAAAAATTATTTTAAGCATTTGAATAAAAAATATATGTTAATTTTCATATCAATCAGCAAAATCCTCTTCAAAAGTATTAATATAATGACATTTATAATATTTGCTGAATATAAAATAACTTGAATTTTTTTATTTTGAATTAATGGTAGATGCAAATTGATCGCTATTGTAATAAAATGAGTATTGTTGATTCTATGTTTTAATTTATAGAGAACTTTTTAAAATCCAAAATTGTATCAAAAACAGTAATGTACCAATATAGAAGTCTAGGTTATGAATTTTTAACTTCAATATAATTTGCTTATTGTGTAGTTTATCAATATTATTTTTTCTTCATGTTATAGAAAATTTGCTTTTCATATTTCAATTCATTAATGCAAAACTTTTTAATATATTATAGAAATGCTTTATGTAAAATTGTATACCGTTGTAATTATTGTTTTCTGAAATAGCTCACAATGTGATGACAGCTCATTTTATCAAAATTTACTTATTGTAGTTTGAATGTGGTTATATATGCAATAAATTTTATTTATTTATAATTTTATTTGTATCTTACATTTTTAGAAGATCCTATACATATTCTTAACGAAAATTTACCCTATTAAGGAAAGAAAATGGGCAGCTCTGGCATTGTTTTAGACACCTAATGTTCCAGAATATTCTCATTTGTAGGTGCTAAAATATTGAGGTTAAACTGGTACCTGAGGAAATAAATTTGTCAGGCACACAACCCCATATTGAGTGATAATTAGTAGTTACTATTTTTTAAAACTACTTCAAGTGGAAAAGATGCTTATTGAGTACATTATATGTATACTAGGAAATGCAATTTATCGTACTCAAATGCATTTTTTGCAAAAGCTGGACTGTTGAATATTATAGGTTATAACTCTAATGGCAATTACTACAACTGCTTTTGTAATAGAATTGCTGTTATATTGTTAATAGTGCATAGAATTTTTAATTTAGAATATATAATATTTATTCTATCTTAAATAATTGCAGTTAATTTCAGATTGTATTCAGTCAAACCCCATTATTGTGAATGTGTGGTACAGTGAGTTTTTTAGATAATTATGATTTTATTAGTATTTAATTAATATTTATACTTTAGAATAAACACTTCTCAATAGAATACTAAAGATGTTTAATAATCAATGAAAATCATCTTTATCATATCTATTAGCTTTTAAATGTTCTTAATATAATGAATGAGAAGAAAACATCTAAATTGCTTACCTTTTCCATTAAATATTTCTACTTTTGAATTATTAATAGATATTTGTTTTGTTAGCAAATTAAAATGGTCTATTTGTGAATTTCAATACTAAGAAAAGTAAAAAAAAAAAAAAAAATTTATACTAGTTAGCAAAATTATAATCTTTAAAATTTACTTTCAGGCACTCTTAGAAATATTAATGAACTAAAAATCTTTCCCAACAAAAGAAAGTGTAAGTAATTCAGTTCAAAATTAATGCATGTAGGTAACGAAATTTTTCACTAAATATTTTTAAGATTTTCCCAAAAACAATCTTGCAAACAAAATTCAATTTTTAATATTATGAACATGTGTATATACTGCTTTGAAATGCAAAAGCTGTTTTAAATGTGGGATATCCTGTAGCAAATTAAGCAACATTTTTACTTTTATTGTTGAATCATATTTTTTACTATAAATGATAACTACAAATGATAATTTTGTTATGTTTTATGTGGATTTCTCACCGACAATTGCTTACCGGTAATAAATTTGGTGTGAAATTTTATGGTTTGCTAAAACAAATCCTTAGTTTCTTAAGAACTAAATAAATCATAAAATTGTATGTTGGGGGATTATGTGTAATATACTCTCATGAAAACAATCTTAGCATGTCTATAATTTATTTTAAACATTGATATGCTTGATTCTAGTTGCAACAAACTTTTAATTTATAGGGAATTTTTTCAGTCTCTCTTAATATTCATTATAATGAGGTTTGACTGTATTTATGTTCTATATAAATTATTAACTAGCTGATGCACCCAAAAATAATGGCTGCTCCATGGCAGATGTCTTAGAAAAGAACTGCTTTAACTAAAATGAAATAGTATAGACAGCTGTAAACTGAAGAACAAATGTATATAAATCGAGTAATGTAAAATATTTTTCTTTGCTTTTTTTGCTGAATTTTAAATTTGATCGCGCATTGACTTCCAGAAGTATGTAAGCCTACATTTTGCCTATAAGTAGAAATGCTAAAAAATGAGTTTTCAAAAGTTTATGAAGATATATATATATACAAACAAATTATAAATAAATATATATATATACAGATATATGAATATATATAAATAAAAGTATATCATTTTATAGAAGTTATAATTCTAATGAAGAGTGTAGCCTGATTATATATATTTATTGTAAAGTTGATAAAGAAAATTTTCAGAATGCAAGTTTAAAACAATGTGAATTGCTCATACATTTTTGTTGTACTCTGTTCAGTTTTTATATTTATACATAATATTTATTCTGGACTGAGGGAATAAACGCTTATCTTTGGTTTGGTTGGTTTCTCAAATTTTTGTGCCAAATGTGGGTACTTATTTTACTCTTGGCCAGCTTCAAATTTTTCAAGACATCTGAAAAATTCTAAAAATTGTTATATGTAATCCTGTTAATATGTTTAAAATATCATGGCCATAAAAGAGTTTGCGGGAAATGATTTTTGTTTTGTATATTATTAAAAGAGAAATAAAAATTTAAGATCGAATTCTCTCCTAAAAGTTTTTGCTTGTATGAATTTAAGCTCTTTTACTTTTTTGCAGCATAAGTTAAATCAGTTTTAAAATTTTATCATTTAAATTTATGTAATATAAAAATCAGTATTAATTATTGTATAGTAAGTATAGTATTGCCTTTTCTTCTTTATTTGGTTGCTTGAAATAATAAAATACCTGACTGTTAGAAAATACTCTAAATCAAAAGAAAGACACTAAGAAAAATATTTTTGCTGTAAATATTTTGATCTGAAAAATTATCTATTATAATTAAAGAAAATCTGATTTACTGAAAACTTAATTTAAAATTATTTTATGTAAACATTAATGGCACTTATTTGATCTTTAGTAGTATAAAGGGCAATAGTTGATGTCACTTATATCGTAAATAAAACAACTATTTATAATTTTAGAGATAAAAGAAAATGGATTCTATTGACAGTTATGATATTTTCTGCAAAATCAATATTTAGAAAAAATATTAAAATTAATTTATTTAAAATGAATCCATTTTGACGAAATTGTGTTCTATATTATTCAAAGTATATATTTTTTTTAATTTTTGTTATTTTTCTTCACTGTCAACTTTTGCAGAATTAACTTTGAAAACTTGAATACTTTATTTCTAATCTGAAAGTATGTGTTGTCATTTTCAATGAAATTTTTTCTAAGTTATCTACCGTATTTTCCTGTATATAATCCGCGGATTATGTGTTAAAAAAGTTCCGAATTTCGTTGGGCGTATTATACGCCGCCGCGGATTATCTGATACAAAACATTCTCGATCAGAAAAACTTACAAGAAAGTTTTGAAAGAAATACTCTTTATGTTTCATAAAATAAGTAACAGGTGGTACCAGGACACCTGAGTTATTTAAACTATAATCGGCTTTGTGCAATTACGTTCAAAAACGAATTTGGTTCCCCTTAAAGATTTTACGGTTGTAAATTCGCTAACGTCATTTTGCAATTTCAAATTCGTATATCGTCATATTGAAGCGAAAATTTTTAAATTAAAACTTATAGCGAAAGCAAATAAAAACAATGGGGTTAAATGTGTTAATGTAAAGTGAAAAACAAAGCAAGCGCGGTATAAAAAAAATTGTGAAAAATACGCAATTTGTAAATAATCCCTTTCTTTCATTTAAATATTAACGAAGCAAATATATATTAATTTAAATATGTCTAACATCGTTTTAAAAGTTATTAATAGCTAAATATCGATAAGTTTTACAAGATTCTCTTCTCAAAATTATCGCTTTTGATCGATCTCGTGCTTTCATCTCAAGTTTATCGCACTTTGCTATGAACTGGATCTAGACTGATATTTTTCATAATAAATGCTTTTTTTCTATACAATTTATTAAATTTTTAATCCTACTATGCATTTTTTTATTTTATGTGACCTATATTATCAGCACTACATATTTTAGACTATTCGCCGAAAAAGAAATTGCCGCGGATTACACGCCGCTACGGATTATGCGACGCTTTTTTTTCCTTATACTCGAAAAAACGGCCGTGCGGATAATACGCCGCTGCGGATTATATACAGGAAAATACGGTATATTATTCTTATAAAAATTTGCTTTTCAACAGTCGCGACATAAAATTTTTGATATAGCAAAATTTTAAAATATTATAATTGCTTAGGATTACCCGAAGCAATATTTAACTTTTCCCTAACTGCCTTAGTAATTAACCCCCCCCCCCCCAATTTAATAATGTGGTATTTCTGAAATGGACGAGTCTGAGAGTTCTTAATAGTATTACTTAACTGAATCAATTTTGAAAATAGAAGAATATTAGCGATGGTCACATGTTTATTCTTAGCCACTATTAAATAATGGGTGATACATGTTGCTTTTTTACTTTCACGTCTGACGAATTGAGCGCTTTAAAAGTTCCTTATCTTCCTTTGATATGTAAAGAGCGTCCTCTAAAATATAAACTTTTCCTGGTATTGATGAAAAAAAAAGTTAGCATAATAATTATTTATATCAAAAAATATTTTCGCATTTAAAGTTTGTTTTTTGATTCAACAGATTTAAAGAGATGTAAAATCTGAAAATGGTTTAAAACTCTTGCTATCAAGTTGTGATGTTAGCCCTGACTTTTTATTTACATTTATGATCAAACAGTAATCAATGTCTTTCTCACATTTTTTTAAAAATACAATTGACAGTTATTATTACATTAAGGTAAAGTTATTAACAAAACTTAAATTTTAGATAGAATTTCTATTATAGATATAACGCACAAGCTATTTTTATTGTCTTGTTGCATTTCTCATAATACTGTAGTTGAAATAGAAATTGATTTATTTCGTGTACTTCATTTTTAAAATTTTCCAAGCTAATTATTGGTTATTTAATTCTGTATTGCATTTTACATATGATAAAAATTTTTTGTCAACTTTAAATCAGATATCAATTTAGGATCATCTTCAACATTTAAATTGCTGTCTAATTTTTGTTTTAATTTCCCTCTTTGTAGGCAATTAAATAGGGCTTTTGTATATATATTTTTGACAAAAATAAGTTATTTAATTTTCAAAGCACAATATTTTTTTTATAGTGTTAGCTTATTTCCCTCTAAGAACAAAGTTGCCATTTTTGTTCCTTGAAAAGAGTTGACTTGGACCCTTCCAAATTCTGTTTTGATGGAGGACAATGTATTTGATTATTTGTGCAATTGACTCTAAGACTTAACGCACTGCTAACTGGATTTACTGTTTAAAATGCATTATGAACATTCACGCCTAATGCAGTGGCTTCCATACTTGACTCTGTAGTAGACCGTGCTGAGGTTCTGTGCGCATTAAAAGCTTTCGCTCAGATGTTTTTTTTTCTAGTCTGGCGTGACATGGAGTCTGCTTTGAGCCTAAGTATCCATCCGTTACATGGTTCAAAAATATGATATGTTAGCTCTACTGGCAGATAAAAATGTGTAGTCTAACTTAACTTGTATATAAAATTTCAATGGATGATCTTTGATATAAATACGCACACATTTTATTATTACGGAATTTTTATTTAACCTTGAATATTAAAACATATATATTTATACTCTACAGTTCACAATATCCGTTGATATATCTTTTACATTCGTTTCATTTTTCCCCCCTCCTTAAACTTTTTTGAAAGCAATAATGGAGAAGCACTTCTAATGTAGATTTAATATACAAATATATAAATTAATAACAAATATACAGACAAGACTTCTGAGATACAGCATTAAGAAGTTAATTTCCATTTGAAAGTCAATAAACTCTTTTGAAAACAATTAAAGGATATTGATCTTAGCAACTCGTCTACTTAGAATGTCCCAAACATTTTTTATTGGGTTTATGACTAGAGTAAACGCTGGCCATTCCATTCGTATGATTCCTTCCTTTAAAATTAAATCATTCATCAATTTAACACGAACAATTAATGTTCTGCAATTGTTCATTAATATAGTTTGTTGCCCACTGCCGATTGTTGCAGCGTTATGGGATACAATAGATCTGTGAATCTTCCCTATTTGGCGATCAGTCAGATCTCCATTTCAGATTATATAAAAATCGGTACGCCCATCAATGGCGTTGCCAGCATAGACTCAGCCTCCGATAAATCGGAACATTTCGTGTACAAAGGCATGAATGTTTTTAATATCACGTTTCCTCTAAATGAAAATACGCCTATTATCAGGATGAAGAAAAAAAATTAAAATCGTCAGAGAAAAAGAATATTGCACCATTCATTGCTCTGTTGACCACTGCATTGCTGTTAATTTGATACACGTCATTGGTCGTTGAGCATATATCTTTGTATCGTTAAGGCGCTTTCGGACAGTTTGAGTCGAAACTGTGGTACCAGTAGTCGAGTAAAGGTTTTGAAGAAAAATGACATACATATTTCTGTGTCCCCGAGACGTTAGCCTTAAATATGTCTTTCATTTGCACGTCTCTGGTTTTGCCTTAATCTTCGACCTGCATTTCCAGAAGAAAAAAAAAATCTTAGATCATGGAAATCGCATTTTGTGAAACTCAATGGCTTTTGCATTTCTAATTGTGTTTGGCCTATAAACGGCCAACAACACTTCAAGCTTTTGATTCTGTTAAATGACTTCATTGAGACATCGGACTCATTGAAATAACGCTCTTACTGAATGTCAATCCTTATTTTCCGCTTTATCAAATGTTCTATTTCTCTTTCTAGAATAAAAATTATTAGAATATTAACAAACACTATTAGTTATCTTAAATATGATTTTGACCAACTAATACATTTGTGCGATCATTCACATGGAAAATATGAATCTCTATTTGTAATTTTTAGATTTTGGAATTTACTTTGATTCAATTATAAAAATATTAATGTGAAAGTACGTGTAAGAAAATGTGACCTTAGAATAAGGTTTATGTAATAATACATTAAAACTATGTAAAATATTTTATAATGTCAAAATAGGAATTGGATCTCTCTTATACCTGATGTAAGACCAAGCTATAAAGTGAATGGTTGACTCCTTGACTTTCAATTTACTAGACTTTTACCTTGGATCGAAATATTTGTAATCTATATTTTAAACCATACTTTCCAGTAGAGTTAGACTTCATTAGCAAAAGGAGATCATAGAAGGATAATCAATCAACTCTAAAATACATAGAATTCGAGGGTATTAAACTTAACAAAATCTTTGTGTGAGTATATATTTGTTTGTACCACAGTTATATCAGCTGATCACGAAATTATAACAATATCGCATTTACTTTTAACAAAGAATAATTATATATATAAATTAATTCAGAGTGCATATATCCAAATTTATTTTGAATTTAGAGTATTACAATTCAAAGTTTCGCTTTTATTTCTATATTTAGTACCAAAGTTACATTCGGCTTTATGCTTACTGATTATTTTCTGGTTGATATTGCTGCATAACTTTCCTCAACATCTGGTTACACAATGCTGCATAAGGATTCATCTGCACCAGCATGGATCGGGCTAGTGAACTCCCCAAGTCTTTAGCTTTGGTAAAATCGGCAATGGCAGCTTTTTCCCTATTTTGGAATCTGTGGATGAACGCTCTCTGACAGTAAGCCAGGCAGGCTGTTCTTCCTTTACCTCCACTGAGTTCTATAGCTTTGTCTAAGTCCTGAAGAGCAGCTGAAAAAAAATATGAAGAAAGTTAATAAGTTATTCCAATAAAAATTTTAGAACAATTTCTACAACGATGTTTTGATTGGTCTTGGCCAAACAAGATCTTCCAAAATAATATATTAAGTCGGAATATTTTTGTATCCTATATCGGAATTGGTTAGATAAATTTTGGGAATAAAAACTATTAACCAATTTAAAGCTATCGAATGAATAAGATCTCTTCTTCAAGCAACTTTTCCATTGATGAATTCAAGCTGTATTGAAGTGGTGACACACAATAGAAAGCTCATACCTAAATTTATTTTTTATTAACAGCATAAAGGAAAACAGTATAGATTAATGGCATAAATGTTGTTGCGAAGAGAACTAGTATTTTTCATTGTTTTCTTATAAAAATGTATATTTTATTTTGATACTATCTTTATCAATAGATCTGCTTGTGATCCTAATATTTAATATAATATTTGAATTATAATTACAAGAAGGAACTGTTATCTTTGTTACTTAAACGTAACTATTTCGAAAAGATTTTTGCTGATTTCATTGTGGTTCCTTTACAGGATAAGAAATATATTTTGAAATAATAATTTTAAGTTTTTGTTTCTCTATGCCTATATTTCATTTTGATAATTTAAATCTTTCTACGAATTAAGAAAAGCAAAATATGTATAATTATTAAATGTATAAATGTTTTTACTTTCAAAAAACTACTTTTTTCACAAATCTCTCTGTTTCATGTATTAAATAAATAGAACACATTCGTTCCAATTCCATGTAAATTAAAACTTGAATCATTTATATAGAAAGTATTAATAACTTTAATTTACTTATTTTGGAACCCATTCTACACCAGAAAAATTAATTCTTAAGAAGTCCTTATTATTTACTAAATGCTTATTTTTCTATCATTGATTCAAAATTCTTGTTTACAATATTGCCTCGCGAGAAACTTATAATTTCTGCTTGGGATATAATAGTTGTTTCTTTTCTATATTAGTCTCTCCATACAGAATACTGTGAATAACCTTTTGTAAGTAGTTGTTATTTTTAGGAAATCAGATCATCAGAAAATCTTTTAGATTTTGTTCATTTAATTTTGTTAAATTAATTCCCAAACTTTCCATTACTATGTTGCGTGTGAGTAATTAGTAAATCAGAATCTGCTATTTGCTGATATTTCAGTAATGCCGCAATATCTTTCAAACCTATTATCTGCTCCATTTGTATGCGCAGCTTTGCATTCTAAAAAGGATCAAATATAATTGAAGAATTAAATGCATTAACAATCTCATAACTTGTTTTCTAATAAACCCATTGTAGAAGACACAATAAACTTTTTCAGGCTTGCACAAAATAAAATCAATTTATCTAACATATCAAATTGACACGACTTTTTTAGAAGAATCCCATGATACATTCAATTGCATATAATAAAAAAGCATGATTCTTTTTATTTTGTTTACTATTATTCCATTTTTTTCCTAATATTTATAGTATCAACTTCACGACGGGAAATGTAATTTCTAACCAACAGATTACACAATTTAATAACTAGAATCTCGAATGAACATGAAGACATTTATACTTGTTTCTCAAACGACGTTTACTAATCTCTCTTCAGAAGATATTTTCTAATAGTATCATGATTACTATACTTATACTGTCAAATTTGACTCGATATTAATCTCTCATGCCCGTTAATGTTGCAAACCATGGCTATTCAGAATATTAGCAGTAAGACATGCTAATTTATTTTAACTTTTTACATTCAGATTGTGTTAATATGGATTTCATCAATTGAAGTTAAGAGCTTGGTTTATTTGTCGATGTTTGAAAACCCTTATGGTCTATTTGAAGTGAAAATGCCGTGTTGATTGATATACTTACATAATAACTAGCTTTCTATTTACGTAATGTATTAATTACATTATGATTTATCTATTATTCAAATCTTAATTTGTGTATAATAACTACACAGTGGGCATTTGGTTGAATTTCATTGTAATCTGAATTCTGTGTGAGGTCAAATTTTGTTTCCTTAAAAATATCATTCATTGCAGCGTATTTCATATCAAAGCATCAACCTCATTATTTGCAAGAAACTGTAGCGCAATTATAAACTCAGTCTGGGGTGAAATCTTAAGGAAATACGAGGGTCACTCTGAAATATTTGAGATACAACTAGGTTTTTAAAGTTATACTTGCAAAACTTTAGGTGTGTTCAAAGTAATCTCCTCCAGCATCAATGCACTTTTGTAGACGAATTTTCTACAGATTAAATGCCTCAAGCCATTCATTTTTTGGAATAGATGAAAAAAATGCATTTATAGCCACATCAATCTCTTCTTCTGAATGAAAACTACGTCCACGTAAGTTCTTTTTTGAATTAAAGAATAACCAAAAGTCGCACATAGCTAGATCAGGTGAATACGGTGGATGTTTGATCACTTTAATTTGTTTTTGTTTAAGAAACCCAACTGTTAGTCCGGCTGTTTGTGAAGATGCATTGTAATAACAGACTAAGAAACTGTGATTAGTAGTCTGTGATTGTAATGGTGAAGCATTAGTCCCCTAACATTCAGTTCTTGTAGAGTTTCTGGAAGACGTTTAGTGGTATACTAGTTTGCTGTTTCTGTATTCTGTCCTTCCAACTTGATGGCTTTGACTAATCCCTTACTTCTGAAGAGAACGGCATGCATCACTTTTTTCAGTGCGCGTTTTTTTTTTTTTTTTCACCATTGTCGGCGTGGGATCATCTTCAAAGACCCATACTTTGCTTTCTTGACGTGTTGAAACGTCAAAAAACGGTATATACATTTCAGCACCTGTTACAATTTTAGAAATGATGCGTTGTATACCATCATTTAGCAATTTAAGAGTTTCTTTACTGATTCTGACACGCTCCTCTTTTTGGTACTCGGTTAGATTATGGGGAACCCAACGGCAAACTACTTTTTTCATATGCAATTCTTCATGAATGATTTTGTGTATGGCTGCGGATCCAATGTTAAGTTCCTTCTGTATCATTTGATAGGTACAGAGATTATCATCCATTAACACTTTTCATATGGCAAACACATTATCCAGGATTACTGCCGATGGCGGCCTTCCAGTGTGTTCTTCATCCTGAAGAAAATTTCGACCTTTTCTTAATTCTCTAAGCCATCTTTATACAGTAGCACAAGCTGGAGATTCATCACCAAATGCTAACTGCAACCGTTGAACGCATTCTTCTTGATTTAATTCTGCTTTGAAATCGTAGATAACCATAGCGCGAAAATGTTCTCGCGTCAACTCCATTTTCTCTTCTGTTTAAAATTTATTCATCGCTAAACAAATTGAAGTAAGTCAGTAAAAAAATCGTCTTCTGTGTTAAAATACTCTTTGTATTTTAAAATTAAACCGTTATTTTTATTTTGTAAATTCTTGTCTGCGCGTATCTCAAAAATTTCAGAGTAACCCCCGTATCTGCAAATATTTTTATAACCGAAAAAGTGATGCAATATTTATCAATATCTATCACTTTTCTGACTTCTTATGCCCAAGCTCGATACTTGTTGAACAATACGGGATTGAGAATACGTTTTTACATTTCATACGTCTTTAAGGTAGGAAACTAGAAGATATTCATCTTGCCTCCCCTTCTCCTTTTGTCATGAATACCACACAATGTCCAAAATATGTCTTTTTAGAAGACAATACGCAATGGATGTTATTAAGGACTTTATAGCAGTTTTCAGATGTTTTATTATCAATTACGTGATGTCAATATCTTTACCTTTCCTGTGATACCTGAACCCATCATAATAAGAGAGAAAAAGGTATGCTAATTTATATACCAAATAGTTGATTTAATATTTACTATTTTATAGTAGATATTAAATCAACATGTCATATGGGAACGATATTTACCCACATTGTCGAATTTCAATCTATATGCCTGAGCTCGGTTATTGTATCCAGAAGGTCGGCGAGGAGCTATTTGTATAGCTTGGCTAAGAATATCAATGGCATCATCAATTTTGCCTGATTCGGCAGCTCGAACAGCTTCGATTTCGAGTTTTTTCGCAGATTCCACTGTAGGCGTGATCTCTTCTTCATCTGAAAATTTAAAATCATAAATTTGTTAATTGACCTGAAATATTTAGTTTTAAGAAGTATATGTGATTATCATAATAAAACACTTTATTTAAAAGAAATATATTTTTTGCCACAGTTCAATACAGATTCAGTATAATATAAACTTTCCAGTTCTCTAGAGAATTTCAAGTCTCTAATTCTGGAACTATCGAGCGAAATTCAGCAATTGATGATTTTAACTCTCATTTCTAATATTGTATATTTGTAATGTTCTGAATATACGTTAAACCATAGATTCCATTTAAATTAACCTTAATCTACAAAAAAATTACCATAGAGTGATGAAGTTAACTAAAATTTACAGAAATCACATTCTCTATTATGACTACGATTAAAATCATGGTGCTCCGTTGTCGTTTCAGACAGAATTAGATTTTATGCCTTAATTCCAGAACTAATATGATCCTTAGTTGAGCAATTCAAAAATTTGATTTCCATCTCGGGTTTGATATTTATAGTGCTTTGAAACTCATTTTAAACGCGAGCTTTTAGTCTAATTACCTCTTGTATGAAAAATTGACTTTTGGATGACAAATAAACCAAACTAAGTATTTTTAGATAAGTTTTGGAGTTAGCAGATCGAAGATGTAGTTCATGCTTCTCCGCTGGGCTTAACAAAAGAATTTAAAAGTAGTTCATTTTTTTATTTAATGCTTTAGAAATTGTATGCAGATCTTTTTATGTGTGTTAAAATACCGTGATCATTGTATTTTGAGTTATCGTAGCATTAATATTCCTCTATCTGCGCTGAATGAAAAATATCATCTTAAGCTTGTATCGATCTCAACTCTTGACTGTGTAAAGGTCAAACTTGGTGTAATAGCCTGAAGGGTAAAAAATGGATTGCTAAATACCCAGCTATTTTGTCTTCATGAAACAGAACCACGAGATCTGTTTCATGGAAACAAATTCATTTTATGGTTCGTTGAACACTGGGGTGTTTCGTATAGCTGTCTCAAATGTTTCTCAAAATGTGACATTTTAAGTACTCTTTCTCGTGAACCAAAATATTAGTTTGGGGAAAAAGAAATCCATTATTTTTACGTGAGCTTTTTGCAACTTCTTTCAGATTCGCTTTGTAAAAAGGTTTAAAACAGTTTTCATGTAGATTTTTAGGTCTTGTGCGAAGCTATGACTGCTGACATGCTGTCAAGTTTGATAATTTTTGACATTTTATAGACATTCTCGACGATGTTGTATCCATGCGAGGTGCATCTTTAACATCCAAATACCCAAACGGAATCGGCGAAACCAAAATTGTGCGTAACTGGTTGTTACTGTCATATCTAGGACGATAAACACCTTTCACAATTTTAGCCACCTGGTTAGCATTTTCGCCATTATAAAAGAAAAACTAAAATGTATCGATTTTTCTGTTTGTTGTCTTCTATTTTTGAAACCTTATACTCATAACTGAATTAATCAAACAAAAAACCGCAAGAGAATATTTTAGTGTCAAATGTCACCTTTCCAATGAGTATAAATTCGAAATTGTTTGATAGATACCTCACGAGATAGCGATCACTACAGACGTCTACCGTAAAAATAATGGATAACTTTTTCCCCAAACTAATATGTCTGGTGTCACGCTTATATAGAATCGTAACTCGTCAACAAATAGAATTTAATTTCAATCATTTTTGCATCTTATATCTGTTTTCATCAGCCTAGCTTTTCCATTGCATGTGGCTTCTTGAAGTCAGCGGAATACACGCCACAAATCAATATGCATTAAGTTTGCCCTGTTGATACCCAATTCGAATTGTTTGACTTTTCTTTTTGATTCTAAAAAACTAGCTTTGAATCTGAGCAACAACTGCATGATGTTATTTATTTTGTCTTGACGAGCTGTTAACTTGATATATCAATTATCTATCACACGTTTTGGACAATCCTGAGATCATTGACTTACAATATTCCCGTTTTTTAAATCGAATCTGCAGCTTTGAAGCAATGCTTGCTGTTTCAATTGCCTGTGTTGTATCTCTTTGCGTTGGTCTAAATTCTAATCTCCTAATAATTCACTAACTCATGGGTTTAAATAAATTTCATTATTGTGGCATTTTTAAATCATTTTCCCAAAACAAAAAATGAACAAATTTCATAATAGAGGAAGGTGGTAAAAAAAAAAAAAGGAAAATGCATGCTTATGATTTCTGAATTTATATCCACTGAATA
This sequence comes from Latrodectus geometricus, assembly GCA_026290005.1. Classification (NCBI taxonomy): domain Eukaryota; kingdom Metazoa; phylum Arthropoda; class Arachnida; order Araneae; family Theridiidae; genus Latrodectus; species Latrodectus geometricus. The sequence goes on along the minus strand of JAPDSC010031859.1, from coordinate 3,280 downwards.
CCAAATCATTGAACAGAAAAGGAATCAATTATACTTTTTTTGTTTTTGATATCATAAACTTTGATTGTCATACGAAGCTTTCTTTTCATCCTTTCTTCTGTACTTAAAATAGGTATTTCAATTGATTGCTAACTTCTGATATTAACGTTTTTCATTATTTCTTTAAGAATAATTTGCTTCCCATATGTTTTTGTGAACAGCTTATTTCATACCATCGCGATTTGTTGGATTTGTCAAATTTTCTTTTAAATTCAATGTATTTTTAATTAAAGTCGAGCGAAAATCTATTAGCAATTTTAATCAAAATCCTTTAAGTGTTTCTAAATACTTTATTTACTTTCTTGAAATTATGAACAAAAGATAAAAATCATAAAAATACTTAATATAATAATTATATTATTTATAATCAATATAGATTATTATTAGTTTATAGATTATAATAATATACATTAAAAATTTCTGAATCCGGATTTCTGAAAAATGATATTTTTTTCTAAAACACTTATATTTTGAATTTGATCGCATTCTTAGTTATATTTCAAATTAACTTTATCATGCTATTTAATCAAATTCAAGCTACTTAAAACGCCAACTCAAACTAGAACAATATTACCTCATTTTTTAAAAAAAATTATATAAAACGTTTGGATGATAATTGCTTATTTTAATTCGACTCATAAATTATATAAAAAAAAGAACCTTTACGGGAAAAAAAAAAAAAACAATTCTATGCAGACAGCAGTAGAATTTTACATAATCTCAGATAATTTATATTTCTTAAGAAAGATTTAATGCTTCCTTCTTACAATCCTCTATCGCAATGGGTTGAGTGAAAAGGCTAGGCGAATAACAAACAAAAAATTTCTTTTAAAAAAAAAAGAAAGTAGAGCTTTCATGGGATAAATTGAAAAGTGTAACGATAGATCTCTTTTGAGTATGCAATATTAAACTGCGCCATTTTAGGAAGGAAAAAAAAAAAACGGTTGCCTTGTACCAAGTCTTGAATTACGGAAAGCTGTATAAGGAATAAGAAATGGAGAAATTGTTCCTTTGGAGTTTGTGACTCACGTATGAATCCACAGGAATTCTGACATTCTTTTCCGACAAAACCACATGCTGAGTAAAAATTTAAAAAAAATATATATTAAACTTTTATCACTAGGGAAAAAATAAATATTAAATTAGTTAATATTAAATTATTAAATAAATTAGCTATAAAATTAATTTATATTGTTATTATATTAGTTTGGGGGAAAAGTTATCCATTATTTTTTCGGTAGACGTCTGTAGTGATCGCTATCTCGTGAGGTATCTATCAAACAATTTCAGATTTATGCTCGTTGGAAAGGTGACATTTGACACTAAAATATCCTCTTGCGGTTTTTTGTTTGATAAATTCAGTTATGAATACAAGGTTTTAAAAATAGAAGACAACAAACAGAAAATTTGATACATTTATTTTTTCTTTTATAATGGCGAAAATGCTAACCAGGTGGCTAAAATTGTGAAAGGTGCTTATCGTCCTATATAATACTGTAACAACCAGTTACGCACAATTTTTGTTTCGTCGATTCCGTTTGGGTATTTGGATGCTAAAGATGCACCTCGCATGGATACAACATCGTCGAGAATATCTATAAAATATCAAAAATTATCAAACTTGACAGCATGTTAGCAGTCGTAGCTTCGCACAAGACCTAAAAATCTAAATGAAAACTGTTTTAAACCTTTTTACAAAGCGAATCTGAAAGAAGTTACAAAAAGTTCACATAAAAATAATGGATTTCTTTTTCCCCAACCTAATAATTATAACATGGCCTTATTAAAATGATGTACAGATATTTTATAGTTATTTATTCAGAAAATTTAATGAGGGTTAATAGATATTAATAAATATTAACAAACGTTAAGCCATTTAATATTTACGCCTTAAACTTTCATTACTTAATACAGGATTTTTCACTATTTTTGTATATCTTTTGTATAAAATCTAGATCATTTAGTATAAAAAGGAGACTTATTTGAAAGTCTAATTGACTAAAAGTGCTACAAATATAAGAACGCGTAAGTATCCGTCGAAAAACATAAATCATCGGCAAAATTATTGGCATTATTCTATTAGGCAGATGCCAATTACTGCCAATGAGTAAATAAAAGAATGAAAATCATAAAAAAATAAGAGAATAAAAAGGAAAAAAATGGTAAAAACTTAAAAAAAAAATGTTAAAAAAATATCTAGAAGAATTTTTTATTATAAATAGAGCAAACAAATACGAATTTTTAATGACGATAGTTATTATTGATATTGTGATAGTTTCCAGCTATTTATTTATATCGATCGAAACTGCTAAACACTCTCAAACACCTTATTTTAAGCAACTGCCAGGATTACAAGGAACACCTGGGTTTGCATTTTCTCTAGAAAACCTATCAGGAGTTCAAATCCCATTTCAGTTAATTTTTGTGGTGGCTCGGAAGTCATTTTAAACCGTGGTATTGGTTGAACTAGTCCTCGTGTGTAAAAAGTGTTCATAACGTGACAAACAAATCAAACTAATAATTGCTCTTGTAATCAGAAGATATGATCTTGTCCCAGCCAAAGATCATCTCAATCTTTGTCATTGAATTTGTCCTAATGCTTCGATGATTATAAAATTCAGAAAAGAAGAGCTGACCTGAGTTTAAACTATTTACTTAATCGAATTCGAAATTATGATGTGATTGTCTGAAGTTAGCGATTGGTAATATTATGCAGTTAAAACAACCCTCTTTAATTGATTGAAAAAGCAAATTCAAATGTTATTTCTCGGTTCTGATGAATTCCATTATTTAATCTCTTAACGCATTTGTTCTTGTCTGACACGGGCGAAAGTTTATCGGCAAATTCGCACATGCCTTGTCTCATTACCTCTTGTCTTGTACCTTGCTCTTGTACCTCTCATTATTTTATTCCTAATGACAATCTGAGATCTAGTCTAGTAAAAATAGATAGATTATAATTAAACTTATTCAACATAGATGGAACATGAATAATTTTTTTTTGCCAGTTTTTTTTAAGACTCGTATTTTAAGGGGTTAAACAGCATCATCATAGTCACATCAATATTTGACAGCATCGTGGAGAAAGAAATTTGGCAGGGTAGTTCCATATTATAACTGACTCATGTCATTCAACGATGATATGAAGTACCACTGGACACACGTCTCAATGCCTCTTCTTCACATGATTGGCTCTTTCAAGTTTCTATTTTACTTTTGATGTATTAAGGCCTTCGCCAAC
>JAPDSC010031845.1:0-18026 GCA_026290005.1 Latrodectus geometricus | reverse complement strand
AATCAACTAGTTTAAATGTTTTATTCTTTTGTTTGAGAAAAGTTTTTAAGACTAACGTATTCTTCACATATATATTTCAAAGAAAATATTGTTTCCTTTACAATAGAAATTGCATAAATATCTATTGCTAACAGTATCAAAAGATGATTTTTGTTGTTTATAATCGATTACAAGATTGCCTAGCACAATGATAATCGATTATTACTACTGATTATCAAAGATACCATCGATTAGTATTCTTTTGCATCTGAAAAGTATCGCGACACAATACTTCAGTGGAGTAAGTATTATTTAAGTTTTTATTTTGATAAACCTCTTGAATTCGATGAAGCACTTGTCTTCAAACGGCTTAAATCATAGAATTCTTTTTATATTTCTATTATCTTCCTCGAAATTTGAAATCGTTTCTTCGATGCCTACAAGTTGTAAATCATTATCGGATTTCTGATGCCGGCCTATCTCAAGTGCTTTATTTAAATGGAGCAATTTGTCCCCCTTTTATTGCGAATATGTGGAAAGAAAAACCCTTTCGACCAGTCGCTCCATCTAGTGGCCGTCGTAATGACTAATCGATACCTCGGTCTTCCCATAGTCCGATACGCATCTCAAAGCAACTATCTATCGACGTTTGCATTACCAAAGGGTTCTAACTTTTGAAATAACCGTTCGTCTATTTGACTTTCTACTTCAGGAGCTAAGCCTTAATGGAAAATGGTTCGCCCTTTTAATAAGTTCATTTTCACTGGAGTAATTAGTAGGAAGCTCTTTTCTGTTCGCCTCACAATGGCGTTCCATTGTTCTTCGAAGTCAGCCCGAAAAATGATATTGTTTCTGGACTGCTCACAATGGCCGCCTAATTGCCGGTGTAAGAAAAGTCATTGTGACAATTACGAAAGCAGGAATTGATTTTTATGGGAAAAAGAACTGAAAAATGATTATTCGAAAATTGTTCCTGACCTATATGAATTCGTCGAACTTAATTATGATTGTTCCCTGACTTATTGTTCCGTTATTCTGGAGTGACTTCTTCAAAGTTGTAATTAACTGATTTCTGTCATTCTTTCTATCTTTCCTCTTTTCGATTATTACTTTTTTTTCCCTTCGACATTTTTCTTTTCTAATATGGTAATTATTAACTTCCTCTAATCAATTTTTCGGAGGAAGAGTTTTCTGGGCATCGCCGAATTCGTATTTAATAAGACGATCTCCGAATAGAAATACATTTTCACACTGAACCCCGGTTCTTTGTGCGGAATAAAAATTCTGTTTCTCCTTTTACTTGTAATTAATTTCGTTTATCCCACCCCCTCTCCTCCTAGCACGTAAGCAAGGAGAAAATTAATTTTAAAAAATTCTCCTTCGTTAACTTCGTAAAGGCGAATACATCTAATTTCGAATTAATGATTAAGGCTTTCCTAGTTCAAAAATGGAATATGAATTGAATAAGCACGTTGCTTTCGAATGAAGATATTACAATATTTAATAAAGTATTGAGAGATTAGCATAAGTCCTACTACTTTTTTACATGAATATTTATTTATTCGCTAGAGTTTTCTGAGCACTTGTGAAATAATTCCTTGTATTTTATTTTATCCTTGAATAATTCATCATGAATAATTCTTTGTATTAGGGAATGAAGAAAAGTAATAAAGTAGCATAGAACAAAGTGTAATGCATTTTTTCTCTTAGTATCACCAGAAATTATTTTATTTCCAGTATAGTATAACAGGTTTTCATTTTCTTAATACGTAATATGTGCAAAAAAATTAATAATAGAAAATATATAATTTTCTGAACACATAATTTTCATATTTATTGGTTCTTATACTTGAATTTTTAAATATTTGAAGAGTCTGATTAATGCATATAATTTGAAAACAAAAGAAATATTATTTCCATATTCTTATAAAATTTATTTTCTAAAGATTAAAAATATTTGAGATAAAAAATACTAATTAAAAAGGCATAAAGGTAATTTTGTTTATATTTGAGGTTTATAATTTTATTTTTTTTGTTTATAAACAAATTAACCCCTTTTCTAAGTAATGCTGTTTGATACTTCTTTTTTACTTCTTGAAAGTTTATATGTTGTTGCCTGTTACAAATGGGGTTTTTTTTAAATATTTTTTTTTTAATTTTTATAATTAAAATTTATTTATAAATTAATAATTATATAATTAATAGTAAAAAATAATTAATAAAATGAAAAAGTTTGTAAAGTAGATTAAATTTTATATATATTTAATATATATTGAATATCATAAATATATATATATATAATTATGAATTGTTTCAGAATGAATTTTAATATTCAAAATTCATATATTTAACGAAATTAATATAATTTAAAATAATGCATTTAAAATAATTTAACTATAGTTTTGAAACAATACATAATATGAATTGTCCAAATTATTAAATAATCTTAGATCAGTTGGGTCTTATTTAAGATTTCAAGAGTAGGAATATTTGATTAGGAATTGCTACTGTGCTATTTACCAAGTATGCTTACAATTTTCTTTCTACTTTCAAAATTTGACACTTGAGGGCAGTTTATTACCCAAACAAAGTTCTCATGCTTAGGGCGAAATGTTACAAGTTACGTCTTGATTTCAAGCTTTGTTTTAAAGTTTCAACTTTGCCTTGGTAAAAATTCTTATTTGTTCTACATATGTTCTTTTTTGAAGAGAGAAGATATTGTATTTGAAAGGAGAAAAAAACTCGAATATACAACACAACCATATTTTCTGTAATGATAATGTTATAAAGCTCAAACACTCTATAGTTGTATCACTTAGATTACTTTCTCCTGTAGTCCAATTCAAAGTATATACTTGGACAAATGTAAACAACAAAGCGATTACTATCACCAGTAGTTGTAAATAAGCAAAGATTTATAGTCCGAACAATAATTGAAGTTCTCATTGAACTTTTATCATATTGAACTTATATTATGTATGAACTTAGAACAATAACCCATATGTGCTTCTAGACTAGAAAATATTGATTGAGACAAGTTTGTGTAAAGAAATGTTATTCTATAATCTCAGGACATTGAAAACATATTTGCTTGCACCAAACAAATTTTTTAATACAGTAAAATAAAATAGAGTTATTTCTTCTTTTATTATATATATGTGTGTGCGAAATACCTATTTATATTTTACAAATATTGTAACAAATTTTGCTCTTTAAAAGTAGAAATTTTGAAGGAGGGTGTGGAAGCCAACTCAAACAGAGTTGGGGGAGTGTGCAGCAGCATTCAACAAAGAGCCATTGTCTGCGGAACACTTCATTTCTGGGGCCACTGTTTCAGAGAGCGGCTACTGCTCTGATATTAAGGAACTTGTCGACCACGCTTTATCATTCCCGGAGAGGCCTGGACATGACGCACGGCACAAAAGGGTCCTGCTCCACCCCCTTTCAGAGGGAGGCAGGGAATGGGAATAGGTGGGGGCCCCCATTGTCTCGGCCTTCTGCTCGCGTCTTGCTGGACGATGATGGCGGAAGTTTGTTAGTGTGGAGTTTTAAACTTTTATATGGGGAAAACGGAGAATTTATTAGGGAATTAGAATATTATTTGGCCTACGGCGGCTCTCTGCGTAGGGGGAAGAGGGAGAACTCGTGAATTAATGAATGCTTGGGTCAACTGATCTCGAAAGGGCCTCTAAAACAGTGGACAATGTCCATTGAAGCGAGTCCTTTAAGGGGAATGTATCTTGACTAATAATGGCCCAAAACTCGGAACTTTGCAGCAAAATTTTACTCGGCTGTTATGTTGCTTGGGGTGTATGGAATGTTTCCGAACTGACCATTTCAATTTTGTATTCAGACGAAAGAGACCCATTCAAAGGCTTGCTGCCGACAACTTATAGTGACGGGCTCTCGTCCGTTTTGTTCATAAGCAGATATTTTAATGAAGTGATCGGGGGATTTTCGGACTTCGGAAACTTTCAGTCGCTGGTTCCATTGTTGGTTGGCCCTTCAATTGCCGGTCCATTTTCAAAAGCAGTTTCATGCACAAGCGAAGAATAGCTGTCGAGTGGTATTAGTCTGTATAGACCCTCTGATTTTAATATAGTAGATGGCACAAAGGATTCTGGACGCAAGTCCATTCAAGGATGTAGCGCATATTTCTTGTGTTTATAATATTTCTATAGCAGTACAGTTTGTCAATTTTGAATAATTAGCAGCTATTTCTGTTGTGAGAATTCGGTATTGCTTAAATGACTCAATAGGTTTTTGTTCCAGAGGCTTTAACGTTCGGTGTAACTTTTTGTATAATCGTGCAAGCGTTTTATAAATATCATCACTCCTAATCAGCATAAATGCAGGCATTAATATAAGCACCTAATATGGTAAATTCGTTATGACAAGCATAATCCCAAGAACTTGTAAAGGAGAATTATTCCTCCGATTATCAATAATGAAACTAACTTTCTTCATCAATAGGTAAGAAACTGGATTATTTTTTTTTATCGATTGATTTATTTAAAAAGAGATTAACATTACTAAATAAAATCAAATTTTAAATGAAGAATATTCACGTATATAATGAAATTGGTAAAAACTGAAATATATACTAACTTCTCAACTATTTTGAACTCACCAACATCAAGTGTAATCAGGTTTATATCTGAGTCCCAAGATGTTCATTTTCAGTGGATCCCCTCACATGTCAACATATTTGGCATTGAGCGCACAGATAGCTTGGTCAAAGAGGGTTGCACAACTTTAATTCATCTCCCTCGCCCCTTACCTATCTTGAACATCAATCTATTGTCAACGGTGAAATTTCAAAAGAGTGGAAGATCCCTCCATGTCACTACTGGTATGCGGGGAAAAAACCAGGCTCTTTCTTCAATCTCAAGTGTAATAGAGCCTCACAAACTGCTGTTTCAAGGTTAGCAAGCGGCCACATTAAAAACCTTACTTTTGTTGAGAATCGTAAGATTTATGCCATTTGCTCCAGATGCCATGCTCAGCAGGCTTCTGCCGAGCACATACTTGACTGCCTGAAGCTCTCAAGAGATGAGATCTACTCTTCTCCCTTCTTGTCCTTGACTACCTTTGGGTCAGCAGTCTTTAGGATTAGAAACAACAACAACAAATGTTGCGTATCCTAAATATTAGTCGAGTGGATAAGATCGACATCTAAATTAATAACTTCATCAGTTGGTATCCTAACACATATGAATACTTATATACCATGCTTCTTCTATTATTGTTGCTTTCTTTTACAGATTAGTGATTACAATTTTATCATCAAAATTTGGGTATGTCATGTATTTTAGAACAAAAAATTAAAATTAGGTATTTTCTTCTTATATTGGATTTATTTTTGCGCATTTTATCGGAAATTCCAAGAGAAAAATCTAGGAAATTACCAATTTTAAACATTGCATAATTTGTATTCTGCAAAATTTAATGTCTATTTTAATAGTTGAGTTCAATCCTGGCTCGGGCATGGATGTACTTTCTCTCTCTCTCTCTCTTTCTTGTCTTTGTCCTTTCTTTGTGTGTGAATGGTTGCCTACCCTATAAACGGGTACCTATGGCAAGTGTGTACTGAGGAAGTCGGACTCCACACCAAATATGGTACAGTTGGAAAAGTGGAGCAGCGCACCCCATATTGCCAGCCTAGCTGGCACACGACAACAACAACAACAACAGTTGAGTTCTGGTTTTCATTTCGAAGATATTTAAAGTCATCGTGTAATACAGTTTTCAATAGTAATTACAAGTTGATAATTAATAAACTATGGATGTACCAGATGTATTTTATTAATTGCTTTCAAATGAAACGATCCGAATATTAATATATTTTTCAGGATGTATTTCTAAAATTTAAAATTTTATTCTTCTACATTGAATAATATAGCGTGAAAAAAAGTTTGTGAAACGTCTACTGCGTGCTATCACTGAGCTATCACTGTCTGCATTAAATAGACGGTGGGACATTTATACATGTCATAATGCAGAAAACTTCTAAGCATGTAACCTTATATCACCTTAGTTGTCCTCCTCATCCCAGTAACGATTTTCTATTAGAATGATGTGTCAATACCAACTTCTTATATTCATGACAATCAATGTTTACATCATTTTAGATATCTGTTTTTATTTGCATTGTTAAATTGCTAATGAAAAGCGGATTCCCTAGTTTATATTTATTTTTTCCGATGTGAAAAACTGTTATTAAAATAGATATTATTTTGAATAGTGCTAAATTATTAAAGCTTCAATTAAACTACGTCGAAAACGGAGTAACGCTCTTCTAAATTTATTCTGAAACATAATTCCATTAGGAGATTTATTTACACCTTAATTATTCCTATTTTATTCCAATTAATGTCAAAGAGAAAAAAATATTCCAGGATGCATCAAGTTCCTTCTTTTCCTCATAACGCTTATCAGAGAATCAGATTTGAAAAATAAGGATTAAATTCTATAAACTTATATATTCTTAAAGAAACGGGATTTATTCAAAAAATGGTTTAATAAATTCTAATCAAAATATGTCTCAATGCTATTGAATCACAACTATCAATCTGAGCCTGACAATTGACCTTGACCTTCAAAGTATTACCACAACAAGTGACATCATATCAATATTGACAGAATACCCCCTATATAGCCCCAAATATAAACATTCGATTCATTTTTTCCCCCCATTCAGCTGGGAGCAAAGGACGACTGGCTCGTGAAATGTACATTTCATTTCTTGGCAGAAGAGTGAATTTCAATAAGAGGAAATTTTTTCCACGTCCATTCTGAGAGGAGAAAATTAATTTAGCTCGCTGTGTCAATCGTCTTTGAAAGTAACCAATGAAGCGGAGGAATGAGGTGAAGTGGACGCCCCTATCTTAGAACGTCACAGCTGGAAGGCGGAGTTAGTCCAAGGAGAGGGGAAAGTATGCCGGAGAAAAAGTGCAACAAGCATTTGGAATTTTTTGTTTTAGTAAAATGCTGGAGAATTAATTCTGCTAGAAAATGCTTCTAATAGAAAATGTATGAACTCGAAATAAAAAATATTCGACTGAGAAGATATTTGATTCTTATTTCTCTTTCCATCCCTATTCCAAGGAATGTAAGTAACGGGAGGAAAAAAAATGGAAATGTGACTAATTTTTGTAGTGTTTGAATTTTATTTTCTAAAATAAAATATTCCTCCTCTTTTAAATGTTTTTATTTATTTTTATGTGTTCAATCTCGTGAGTTGTTTTATGAACTCAGAAATTTATACAAAGTATTCTGTTTTAATATTTTTTAGGAAAAATAAAACAAAAATATTTTTTATTTTTTCACAAAAAGTGCACGATAACATTATTTATGAATATTTTACCCCATATATAACAAATAATAAAATAGAAGATTCATATCAAACAATAATATCATATTAAATAATAAATCATTGAAAATATGATTAGCTATAAAAAAAATTGAATTTTTTTATTAATATCCATTTTTTACAGTTTTTTTGTCTCATACTATAAATATATTTCATTTAAAAATTATTTTAAGAAACAAACTATCATATACATTACTATTTTATATAAAAAAATTTTTTTATTTTGAAAGAATATTAAGAACTACGTTTAATATGAGGGGGAAATTAAATAATGTAGAAATGAAAATTTTCAACGATTTCAAAATTGAATTTTCTTATAATTGCCATATAAAATTTGTTTTTACTTTTTTTAAATTTATTATTTTAGAATAAGTTTAACTTCCTGATAGCTATGAATTTCTAAAATATATGGTTTTTCAAAACATATTACAATCATTATACGCGGGGGGGAAATTGCCTTTTTTTTATTTGAATGTTGTAGATTGCTAAACTAAAAAATCTAATTTTATCTCAAAATATTTCAAAATATTTATTTAATTTTCTATTTGAAAAGAATTTTCTCATTATTATTATTAAATCGTAAAATTTAGTTAGTTTGCGCATGATATAAAAGAACCGTCACAGGATGTGAATATATTGCGAAATTAATTTCGTGGTAATTTTTGGTTGAAACATCAAGGCACTTATACGCAGATTTAAAAGATAGTTAAGATTCTGTTGTGTAAAAATAATAATATCCAATCCTTTGAAATCATTGAAAATTCGCCAAAATTCAAAAATGGTGGTAAAAAATTGTATCTCCAGATATAGAGAGACTGTAATAAAACATATATTCTAACATAACTTGCTACAAAACTTATTTTAAGGCAAGATAACTTTTTATTTCGGGTTGTAAGGAATCAGATATACTACCCCTCACAGGATTTAATATCTAAACGAACGTTTTTGTTGACAGAAAGCAAACCTTCATTTAATTTAATTATTCATTATTGGGTAGGACTTAAAATGAGTACACATTTTTTTAATGAGCAAATATTACTGTTTGCATAAACACGTAAGTATATTTCAGCACTTCGTGTTTCCCTCCTATAATGTTGTATTCTAACTTTATCAAAAAATAAAATTCGAACATAATATAAGAATGTAATGGATTGTATAACCAATTTATTGTATATACTGGTATGCTTTTCTAAATAATTTAAAAAAATTTTTTAAATCATTTCCTCATTTGAGTCGTTTTGTTCAGGAAAAGGTTTCTTTCGTCAGGAAGTAACAATATTGATCTATGTTAAGTTGAGTTGTCGTGACACTGCGTATTATTTATTAGTAGTGAGAGAGAAAGTGCTATGTTTAAGGTTGTTTATAGTTTAGTTTGTTTCTCAATGATAATTTTTTTGCACGCAAAGGCTATTTGAAGTGAGACTTACAATTTAAATTGGATTCCGTACCATTACAAACATTCAAGCCTGGGGTGATATTCGAACCCACAAACATGTATTAGTAAAAAACAATCGTTTTATTTTTTTTCCGCAGTGGAGGACACTTGGGTGATTAACCCTTTCACGCCACTACAAGGTTGGAAACTGCTACTCATTTATCGGTACCCGGTAGGCGCCTGTGAACCAAGTCACGGAGGCAAGTAGCACTACCCACGTCACACCACCACAAAGCCGTTTATAGTGCAGGCCATATTTATCCATCAATTGAGGAAAGGACAAGAAACACATTGAAAGATAAAATACGTTCTTGCTTCGAACCCAGGTCCTCCCCATTCGTAGTCAGTTACGCTGACCACTAGACAGGTTGGGCGGCTTAAGAAACAATCATTAAGAGATTGATTTTCTTATATTTTATTAAACGAAATAATTAATTCATTTTAAAAGAACACAAACATATTCATTATAGCCAAAAAAAAAAAAAAATAATAATAATAATGAATCACTCTTAGTATATAAAAGAAATTTATTCATTCGACATACTTCATTTTTATAGTAGTTACATTAAAATCAAAACAAAATTAATTCTGGGAATATAATTTTTTATTTAAACTTAAGATTTAAGAATTTTTTTAATTCCTAAGCATTATTTAATGACTTACTATAATATAGCTACAAATATTTTAAAAATATTTAAATATTTTATAAAATAATTTTATTTTACCAAAATAAAATGTTTATATTTAGTTTTGATTTTTTTTTCCAGAGATTATTATGGTAAATGTTTTTAAATTACAGTCTCGATAGCTTTTGCGCGATAAAAAATCTTTTTCTTTAATATTTATAAAATAAAACGGAAAATAAAATTCCGTGTAAGTGTGATTTTGTGTCTTTTATATGAATTTTTTCAAGGGCATCTTTTCAACGACATCTCTTTGTTTAATCAAAGTTCTTTAAAGGAATTAAAAATAAAAAAACAGAAGAATCGGAAGTATTTTTAAATTTTATTACCTTTAGTTGATTTTGATTTATTCTTTAAATTATTTATTGAATCTGTTCACTTTTATTTCTTTTTCCTAGTGGCGGTTTTCGGTTTTTCGTCTACTCACTTTTGTAAACCGCCTCAGAACATGGCATTCGTTCGCGTGTGAGCGTCAGTTGGCTGATGATTGGTCGAAGGGGCCATTGTTCTCGACCAGACAAAAACAAAGCCCGCTAATTGACGTTTCTGGTTGGATGGGAGAAAAAGGGGGAGGGCGAGTCTACTGGGTTTGCGGTTGGGTGGGAAGAGAGATGGAATTCTCAATATCCTGAAAAGATTCGCCTTTTATTTTTCTTTCCTGTTCTGTAAAAATAATGAAGACTAATAATGCTCGCTTTCTTTTTCTTTTTTTATTTGTTAAATATCTTTTCAGTTTTTTAGATTTGTGCATTCAAATAGTAAATTGATTGTTGTTTCTTGATTAAAAAATGTATGCTAATTATTTTATCTGTTCGAATCATATTTAATTTCTAAAAATTAATAAAATCAGTTTTTCAATAAAAAAAAAATTGTTTTCATTGTTTCATCAGCACACAAACTTGGATTTTATCAGAAAAAGAAATATATAACAATCATGTTTTCAATTTATTTGGTTGAAGAATTAAGATATTGGCCAAACTGCAAAATACATCTTTTTATTTTGTTTAGAATACAAATATAAACCATTTTAAGAAGAAATAAATGAAAAAATATTCAAATTTATTATTTTGATGAAATATTCTTATTGTTTCATCAAATTGAAAGCATTTTTATGTTACAATAGTAATAATTATAATAATTCATAGTAAAAAAAATCAATTATAATAATTGTTGACAAAATTCAATTTTTTTTTTTTTTTTTTTTTTTTTTTTGGAAGATGAGTAATTTTTTTAAACACATATATTCCTAAAACAACAGAGTAAGACAGTTTAATAGAAATAAAATAAGAAGAAACTGTTACAAAATATTAATTACAACAATCAAAAACGAAATGAAATTCCACAATTTTTAATTTTTAAAAATTTCTTTTCACTTTCAGCTTGTGTTCTCTGAAAATTAAAGTATTGAATTTAGATATCATTAAATTCTTATTACTTCTTCTCTACTACCAAGATATTTTACTGATTTTCTAAGAACAGATACAAGACTTATGACTCATGTTAGTCTCTCAGTACGATTAATTTTTTCAAAACTTCAAGATAAACAAATTTTATGTACATAAGATACACCATAAAAATTTTTAAATCCTACTTGCTGAGAAGCTAATGTTACAGTTTGCTAGCAATAAGTTAAATTATTGTTATAAATACCATAAATTATCTCTATCTTACATAACATGTTAAAGAATATCTTTCAAACAATATTGAAGTGAAAAAAAACAACTTAGCTAATTGTTTGGGAAAGTATTTTTAACAATTTGCTGACATCCGTTTTTTCTTTCTAATAGTACTGAAAACTTTCTTAGTCAATATCACTTCCTCGCTGCTTGGAAAAAAAATTTTTTTTTTTCTCCAAAAAGGAATCTATGAGCACAAAATGATAAAATAAAAAGAAACTCATATTGTGTTACTGAATTTCTAACATCGCGTTATGAGTGTTCCATCGAATTGTGATTTGAAATTATATTAACGCAATCGGTGGTATTTAAGAATTATTGATGTTCCAGTGAAAAGTATTTCCCGTCGATGGATATATGAAGATTCAAGTATTTAGAGCAGAATTTGATTTAGTTAAATTTTTAATTATATATATACATGATGAGAACAAGAAACAGTAAATCATTCTTTCATCCTTTCAGATAGGTAAAATTTTATTGGTAAAAATAGTATTCATAATCCATACTTATAAGAGTATCCTAAAATATATCACATATGCATTCTATTGTATAATGCTATTGGGACAAAACGCTATCAGAAAAAAAAATGTATCTACTAAGCAGAATGATCCATGACAGTTTAAAATTAAAATCAGTCAAATGTGTATTAAATAATAGAGTATCTTTAACTACACGTTTAGTGTTATTAGAGGCCGCGGTGGCCCAGTTGGTTACGGCGTTTGTTCTCGTTATCGGAAGGTAGTGAGTTCGAATACCAATTCGACAAAAGTTCCACCGTGTTCGCTAATGGTGGCAGGGGTATGTTAATATGGTCGCATATTCCTTCATGTGAAATGATACCTCTAGAGGTCTGCTTGGTCCAAGTTTCTAAATTATGAAACCCAACCACTTTCAGGGCTACGATGGCATACTCACTAGGTGCCCCAGTATACAAATTGGTATCACTTTCACCCCTTGTTGTGCTGAAAGTTGGAAATCCTACTAGCTTCCAGGTACTAGGAATAAAAAGAAATGTTATTAGGTATGAATGCCCATTCAAAGTTAGCACTTAGCTTGATCATTGTAAACCCAACCACTTTCAGGGAAACGGATGGCACACTTACTAGGTGCTCCGATATATAAGTTGGTATCACTTCCACCTCTTGTAGTACTGAAAGTTGGAAATCCTACTAGCTTCCAGGCACTAGGAATAAAAAGAAATGTTATTAGGTATAAATGCTCATTCAAAGTTAGCACTTAGCTTAATCACTGTAAAGTAAATGCATTAGAGAACTTAAATATTCATAAAACTTAAATAGTCAGATGGTTAAATCAGATTCATGATAAGACACTTATCAAAACTAGATGGTCCATAATATATTAACAATGCTTAAAAATGAATCATCTTTTAAAATTAGTACTTAGATCATGATGATGTAAAAGTATTAATTTAATTAGTAGTAATTTTATAATCGCATGAATAGTTTGTGTATACCGGTGGTTTGAGATATTCTTTTGGAATTGCATTTTTCGTCAGATGAAATATTTTCACTTTTTCACAAGTGTAAATCATTAGCTTGATTTCTTAATGATTATTCAAGCCAGGTTGCTTAATAGGATTAGCATATTTGATTTCATTCATGCTTGATAAGTGGTTTGCGAATGCCTAAATTGTCACAGATTAGTAATATGACATTACAAACTGAGTTTGTTCAGAACAATGAAAGAGTTAACATTATATAGTCCAGTTATGTAATCTACTTAGCTGAGTAAATAATAGTGAAATTGGATATCATTTACTACATCGATACACATAGGCATAGACACGTGATGTAGCATCTGTACCTAATATTATCAGCTATTATTCCTCCATGTAATTTACCTGGTTATGACAGAATTGCCATAAATTTTGAAAAACAGAACAGCAATTTTGTATTTTAGTAGAGCCCTGTAACGTTGGAAGTTACAAAATATTTACAGACTAAGGTATCAATAGCAAAACAATTACAGTCTCTCCAACATTATTAGAAACGATATTGGATATATATTGCCTCTAAAAATTGTCAAGATAGGGGATATTCCTAAGAACTCTAGCATTTTTTATTATAAAAATCCAGTTATATATGGGTTGAATAAAATTATAAATACAAGTTTCATATATTTTATAAATTGATGCACTCTGAAGAAAAGTATGGGCAGATAAATACAATAGGTTAACGGTGTATATATATACACCATTAATCAGTTGTATTTATTTGTAATTTATAGTAATGTGTAAAAAACACATACTAACAACATGTAACCATGTATATCTTCATATGTCATATAACAATGTATATCTTCACAGTATCGAAAATATACGTTATTTATACCCAGTTTATTAAATTTATAATATTATATATCGATACTAGCGATATATAAATAATAATATTCTTATACTTTTTTATTATATACTGCAAACTAGCCATATCTTACATAGAAATATAATAACTTAAATTGATTATATAATAATTTTTTCTTTTTCTTTTTTTTTTTTTTCTTTCTTTCTTTTTTTTTTCCACAGAAGTTTTTTATCTTCTAACACTCTACAAAACTTTATTCTTTAGTTTAATTTTCATGAACTTTTTTTATTTGCATCCATTGTAGAAATAACACTCTTCAACATTAAAATTTGCTACAACATAAAAGAAAATTTATAAAGTTATGCAAATTTATGGAGTAATAGCTAAGATATGCAAATGAGCAAATTTACTGAAACTTTGTTCTCATTGGCGGTTTATTGCAGGCATTATTAAATGTGCAAAATCACGTGCTATTGCAGCATTTCTTCTCTATTTTAAGAGAATTTGAAATAAGACTATATTTTGTAAGGATTAAGTGACACACACACATGGTAATGTTGTGTGCAATTTTCTCTCTTTTTGCGAATAGTAAAGAACGGAGTCTTAGAACTGAGAGGTATTTATTATTTCAATGCATATTTAAATCAATGCGCATTTAAACTATGATGTTCTTTGTTTAATATTGCTTATCCTAGTGATGATCAGAGACGGGCATTTATCCAGTGCAATCATTAAATCAGAAAAAGGGTGCGAAAAATTACTGTATTGCACCGAACTGGTTGCCCAATTGTTAGCGGTCTGGTTTTTGTTTCAACTGTTCATGGATTTCACCACGAGCATGGATGTTTGAAGTAGTTCGAAATATACAATTTAAAGTGTAGGTACTAGTCTAATTAGCCCTTGCATTAAAAAAAAAATTACCATTGAGTGACAAACCGAACCAAACTTACAGCCTTCAAAAAACCGCCTCTATGTAACAAGATCAGGAGGTTCAAAAACGATTACATAAGCTGTTAAAAGGGTTTGTGCTCAGTGTTAGACTTTTTCCGTATGTCCAAAGATGGATTTTGAATACTAATCACCATACTGAAATGATAGAGGGGTGAAATATCTTTTGATTTCAAGAATGAATCATTAATGGCAAAAGAGAATAATTGATGGCAAAAGATTGGCTTGGAGACTTTGTGATATTTATCAAATTTTCTCAATAAGGTGTCACACTGTCAATATTACTAGGGAATGTATGCGCGAAGTGATATTGTGTTTGTCAGGAGAAGCTTTATTAATTTTTTTCTGGTATATCTGCAATTGAATATTGTGCTGATATGATTGAATAATTAATTGTTCAGCTGTTCTTTTTTTAGGTTTCAGAAGAAACATTTTTACAATCAAATCCAATTGCTTTTCATTATAATTCAAATTGTCTGTATAGTTCACATGACTAGATCCTACCTCTAGAGTAATGGTAGGAAAGACCCTGTTTTTCGGAGTATAAAATCCAGGGTTTGTTCCTAATCTTTGTAAACGATTGGAGGTAAATTATGTATTTTTACCTTCTGTATGCACAACTATCTGTATGGGCATTTGATATTTTCAGCGTATTTTCTCTTCTGACGCGTAAATACGGTTTACTATCTATGAAAGTCCTTCTGGAAAATAAAAATGCAGTGATGCAGAAATGAATTTCTGTTAGGCTTAGAAGTCCACACGGCCCACAGATTTTTATCGTCAGATTTTTTTCCCAATTTGAACATCAATGGTCAATATTAGTAAGAAACGATTTTAGTTATCAATCTTGATTATCTATGTAATTCAAATGCGTATTTCTTGGAAGAGCATCCTTCATAAAATATACATATGAACAACATGTTCATTAAACATTAACAATTCACTAATAAGCAATCTCTCCTGTTTTGAAGTTTTAATATTAAACAGTATATTTCGGTTTCGAATTAAATTGAGCTATTGATTGAAATACTTTAAAATGAAATATCTATTAATGTTACTACAGGATTATTTAATTGAGACCGCATACCATATATATTCCGTAAAACATACAGTTAACATTTTAGAATAACTTAATTACCGTCTGTTTTATTTTTAGCTCTGTATGCGGTAAAATCTCTCCTTATGGAGGTCCCTAATCAAATCTCATCCCCAAAACGACAGCGGAGCTCGATGACAGGCGGGTGATAAAATAAATGACCTACACCACTGTACGAGTAAATTCGTTACCCAAGTGAGAGACAGGGAGAGACGAAGGGGGGTTCATTGCTGAAAGCTACGAAGCAAATTAAAGCTGCCTCCACCCCGAAATCCACCGCCAAGCAAGCGCGACGTGTAAAAATCAATAAACAGCCCATTATTAAATCATATATTTATATACACATATCCCGACTTATCTTCAGCTCTCTCACTCTTTTACACCCCACTCCCACAACTTTTCCCCGCCATTCCCCGCGCGATTAGATTAGTCGCGCGCGCGAGCACACGCCACACTGTGGTGAGCGCAAAAATTCCACCACCAACTCGGACGCCCAAGGCGGTTGGCAATAATCTTTTCAGCCAAGTTTGAATTTCTAAAATTTTCTCTCTTCCTTGCGTTCGCTTTAGTATATTCAATATCTTCCGAAGCGGTAGGGGTGGAGGAGGAAAGAGTTGATGCCTCGTAGAAGGAGGGTGGTTGGGGGAGTCAGTCCGTTGGCGACCATTAGCAACCGTATAATAAATAGGCAGTCTCGCGCTTATGACTCCAAGAAGCTTTAAACAATGAGCTCGTGACGGATTGAAGGGGGTTTGTATATTTATACGAAAAGTGGGGGTGTTTGTAGACCCCCCTCCCACTCATACCGATTTCGGTGTTTGCGGCGACGGAGCAGATCCTCACATAATCTTAGAAGAATCAATCTTCGGGAATGTTCCACAACTCGACAGTCTATTCGAACTAATGGGGTTTAAGGAGACTGCAGGAAAGGACTCGGTTGGTTTCCGATGGGGCTATTTATTCGAGCACTTCCGACCCTCTCTTTTCTATTCTTCTCAATTTCCAGAATCTCTTCCCACACCCCCTCTCCTCTCGCAATATAATTCATTCGTCAGGATGGTTGGGAGGGGGGAAGAGAAGAAATCGTTAAAAATGAAATCATTTGTCGCATCGTGTTTGGTTTCAATGTCGGTATTCTTTGCATCTTTCGCGCAAACAGAAGTCCTTGATAGCAGTGTAAAGTTCCAATAATTGTCGAATCAGATATTATTTGTGCAACTTAATTGCCTGTGGATTCTGAAAGTGTTTCGCTTGAAGCTGCTGAAGTGGGCTTTGGAAATTAAATGAAACAGCAGCATCTAGTTTCAGAATGCATCAATCAATCTCGTTTACTTATCGAGAATGGGAATTAACACGATTTTATTTCTTATAGTATTATTTTTTTTAAAATAAATTTTTAATTTAGATTTTATATATAGTTTTAACTATTTTAATTAAATGAACACGTTTTAAGATAATTTAGGAACAACTTTTGAATTTCAAATAACACTCTCTTATTAACAGATGACACACCAGCAAATTGACATTATTAAATAAAAATTGGTAAACATTGCTATTATATAATTGCATTTGGTAGTAATATCTAAATGAAGTATAGTTCATTAAAGAAAAACAACTACAACATAAATTACCCGAACTTTTAGTTGATCATAACTTGATTAAACACATGATACGACTTAACAAGATACATTTATGTTCACGGTTGTGTTTTCCAAATAATACAAATGTGTATACTTTTTAATTTACACTACACAAGATTCAAGCAAATTTTCCCCGTTGGTGGAAAGTTGAATGGTTATTTACATTGAATAACGTAGCTCTACCCCAAGATTTACAATATGAACCATAAAGTTTCATATTGTAATTTACTTAATGCAGTAATTTAAGCATTTATAATAAGGATGCTTACATTTTTCTTGCAAAAAATCTATAGTCCTATACATTGTGACAAAGACTAATACATACTTCAATGACAAACATTGATTAGAATATCTCAAGCTTGAGTACAGTACTGTTCATCTTTCAATAACAACTTGTAACTTGCATTTTCCTTTGCCTTGGAAAGTTGTTTCAACGATAACTTTCATTTTCCATCTGTAACAGTTTATATTTCCTTACTGGTTCCGTGTCTAAGTCATATTTCTTTTTTACTTCTCTTATTATTAAATTAAGTATATAGTTTTTTTTTAATTTAGAATTGATGGTTGTAATAACTTTCTCTATGATTTTAACGCACAAGAAAAGCATATTTAATGCACATATCTGCTTTAAATTTTACGTTTACTACTTATATTTTAGAATAAAAATAAGTTTTATGATCATAATTACCACTGAGCTACTTGAAAATTATTTTGCTGAAGACTAAAAAAAAAAAATAAAAATCTTTTAATTTATTCTCTATTTGAGAAAAAAATAACAGAAATTACTGAAGAATACAAAAAGAAAAGAAGTACAAGCAAATGACTATTCTAAGAAAATAGTGATTTAAGGTTTAAATGATCTTCATTAAGCTAAAT
>JAPDSC010031840.1:0-12264 GCA_026290005.1 Latrodectus geometricus | reverse complement strand
ATTCTTTGTGAAATAACATAATTACATTTTTTAAAATAAAAATGTTTCTGTATTTCTTGAAAGTTTAATAATAAACAGATGGTAGGCATAAATATTCAGATATTTTTCACATATTTATTTACATTATTTATGAAACGCAAATCAGCATAGATTCCTGAAGTTTTCATGATTTAATTAAAAAATAATAACAAAATTATGTTTAGCAAAATGTTAATTACACTATAATTTCACCAAAAATAATTTAACAAACAAATTTAATGAATGAAGAAATTTTTATTCTGTTTAATTTTTCCATAGCAAGGGACTTAAAATTTTCACACATATAATAAAAAATATTATGAATGAGAAACAATAAAAGCAACACAAAATCATGTTCTTGATTTAAAAATTAATCATAAGTTCTCTTTTATCAAGACTAAAAATTTTGTATTTACTTCAAATGAAATCTGAAGAGAAAATTGTTAAAAAAAATTAAATTTTTGAAAGTATATGGCAAAAATATATTAATTTAAGTTCGAAACTTTAATAATTAATGTATATTTTATTTAAAAAATATGAAGGGGTGACTATGCAGTGCTTAAAACTTTTGTATTCTTCCAGATTTTCTGATATATTATTATTATTAATATCATTTACATTTTTAACACAATTATGTAAATTTGTTGATCGTTGAAGTTGTGTCTTATTCAGAGCTAAATAAAAGCCATTAACATTATGAAGCGTATAACAACAGCCTTTTAATATAAAAAAAATAAACAACTCTACAAATTTTATTGCCAGATCCATAAAACCATATATATGTTATATATATTGTTATTGAATCCGTATTTTACAAAGAGTTTTCATTAAAATAAAATTTACAAATACAGAATGAATTTGGGTGTGTCAGGATCGAAGCATATTATTAGCTCTTGCAAAACTTTAAAAAATATTCAAATTGTGTTCTAATAAAATACATAAAAAATTTTATTTATCATTTGCATTTTTAAAGCAATTATTTTAACAAATACTAGATATATATAAAAATTGAGATAAGAAATCCCGTTCTTGTAAAAGATATTAAAACCACTCTGAAGTAAATAAATATGAATAATGTTAATTTCGAATTCTGTAAATGTTCTTAATTACATCGATTAAATATTTACACCTTAATCATTTACTAAATTGTTATCATATATATATATTGCAAAATGGCCCGGTTATTTCTGGGGTAAAATTGAATAAATACTAATTAAAATCTAAGTGTAAATTATATTTAAAGAAAACAAAACTATTTTGGTGACAAAAAATTTTATCCAAATATTTTGTATTATTACAATTATTATACTTCTAAACTTCGTTTAAGTAATTGTTCATTTTAAAAAGGTTACTGCCTTTCGTAAAACTTTGCAATTTATTTACTTCAATTTTTTGAATTCCGTAAAAACTATTAATCTTATACATTCATTATCCCATCTTTTTATTTTTTTCCACATCAATGGTAGCTGAATGGTGAAATTTTTATATATTTAAGTTTATTAAGAAATGACCTCTCAGATTCAAGTTTATTTTGAATATTCTTACCATCTAACTTACGAAGCTAACTGATCACATCTAACTAATGACATCAATTTTTAATCTTTAATAAAACATCGATAGGAATTGTTATTCTTATTTGTTTGTGATTTGTATTTCATATTTTATAACATATTTTAATATATTATAAATATTTTCATAATTAATGTGAGTACAAAATTGATCTTTTGAAGTTTTAATGTATAATCTATTTATTTGTATCATATTTTATATTTTATGTACCGAATAGTTGTTCTGAATTTATCGAAAATTTTATCGCACAAGTCATCCCATATTCTATACATCTATGGATGAATCAGATGATTCTAGTACTGAATTTATAACTTGAGATATTATGAACTGGATTTTATATCAATTAGAAAACATATTTTACAAATATTAAAGCATTTATTACAAATGTGAATAAGGATAATTGAGAAGAACACACTGAACTTAGTTTTTTGAAATCATATCAAAATATTTCATCATTCTGAGATATTCTAATGAAAAATAAATTCAGAGTTAGTTTTCTAAAACTGTATTATTTTCAGAATATTTTTTATCTTATATTAATTAAATTATTCTTGAAATATATTTTGCGTCATATTGCATACTTTTCTTATTTCAAATTTGGATCAGCTCTGTATGTTTTGCATTAATATAGTATTCTTTTTAGGGTTTCACATTTAAAAACTAACTGCATTTTCAAAACTTTTTTGGATGAATTTTGATAAATAAAATTTTTTATACAATATTAGTTTGTATAAAACTAATATTATTAGTTCGTAGTAATAATAATTACGCTATACACACTAACTCACATAGATGAACTAAGTAATACATGCTAATTCATATAAATACATAACATCTTAATATTGGCAGTTTACATTGTAATTGCATCTGCATACAAGGGAATAAAAATTGCAAATCCTCCATTTTTATTTTCAATACTCAAATTCATATTTAATTCTAAAATTTGAATACCTCAAATTATGCACATTCTTAATTGAATGTAATAATCTATAACTAATAAAATTTATTTCTGGGAATTTATTAGCAATGACAACTTTACTATTAGTTTTTTTTTCTTTTGTACAACATAAGTTATGATTTATATCCTTGCATTATATAAATCAAAACTATAAATATATTTTGATCATTCGTAATGATTTTTCTGTGATTTCTTTATTAATTTTACAATGTCATAATTATTATTATATAACAATACGGTAAAATTTGTAAATTACACAGCGTAATTTTATATATATATATATATATATATATAGATAGATAGATAGATAGATATACAAAATAATATACTCAGCACAGAAATCCAAATGTAAGTAAATTGTGAGCATAAAAATGATAAATTTTTTCTTCTTTAAAAATATTTAAAATAAATCGAATGAATTCATTCCTGTTCCTTTAATTTATCTTCATATTAATTATTTGATAATTTCCTAAGATTGCAAATAAATTGCATACATTTCTAGGTATTTTTTTTATATTAAGGATCGATAAATAAAAAGAATAACCAAACTACTTTTTCAAAACGAGTGTCACTAATAATTCTACATTAATACTTCACTTCTAAAATTTTAAAAAGACTGATTTCACATAGTTATTCACAAACAAATGGTTGAAAAATTGCTGTGATAAATATTTATTTATCAAATATTTGCTAGCACAATTTTTCAACCATTTGTTTGTCAAATATTTACCAGTTAAATTTATTCAAGTTCAAACAAATTAAATTATCCTTTTTAAAATAATGTTTTCTTTTTGTTTACTACATACCCCGTTTTTGCAAAAGAAAAAAAATCGATAACGATTGAATTTATGAATATAATGAAATAAAAACAAACATAATAATCAATATGGGTCTACAAACATTATTCAGAAATCCTAGGAGAGTAGAAAGCTGATCAACTTTTTTTAAATTAATCAAAAGGGAGGGGGAAGAAAATTAAGTTGTATTTTAGGAAAAATAGAATTCTTTCTATTTTTCCTAAAACGCAATTTAATTAAACAGATTAAAAATATTTAATATTTCATATTGTAATGAAAAAATATTAATATAAGAACAATAATAATATTAGTTATTTTCCACTTATAAATAAAATATGTGTGATAAATGTGAACGATATAGAGCCGCATTAGCGATTTTTTCTATTACATTTTCAAAAAGCAAATGATCAAAAACTAACCAGCTGTCTTAATCTGAAAATTTGTGTTTTTCACTAACCCCTTGAAGTCAAAATATCAAATTTTTCTAAATCTATAACTATAATCAAATTTTAGAGTCACATTATCAATTGTCACTAATTAGGCATTTTTACGAATTATTGGAATTAAATTTGCTAATATGTGAAAAAAATTATCATTATAAATATAATTCGAAATAAAATTAAGAAGAAGATATTACCACACTTAATAAAATATTCATATTAACAACAACCCGAATATTTTATTGTAGAAAAATAATAATGAATTTTATTATGATACTATAATGAAATTAATATTATAAAACTGGGTTACAAAATTTCTTTCAAAATTAACTTCAATAATATGAGGTTATAATGCAAAAATGTAAATAAACTATTTAATAATTATTTTATAAACATATTTATGAGCAAATCGAATTAAATTACGATTGAAAAATACTGTAAAGTAACACACAAAAAATTGTAAAAAGTGATATTAAATTTAGTAAAACATTAAAGCACATATTAAATGTTACACAAAAAAAGTAAGAATAAAATTAAATATAGTATGGAATATAATCAAATGCGCTTTTTTATATTCCAAATCTAGAATGGGACATAGAATTAAGGTTGAGTTTTATGGCATTAAGAGGATAAAATATATTTCAAAATTATAGAAATGAAATTCTTGTATTGACTGATAAAAGTGAGCATTATTGTTCAAATCAAATACATAATTTCACTTTACATCAGCAATTTTCTGTGTTCTATTTTTAGCTGAGTTGTTAACCCATGTATAAAAAATAATCTTTTAATAGTGTTTTTGAATTTGATCAGAGACAACTTATAATATATCCGATGACATTTAATAGAAGTTACATTGTAACTTCCAGTGACATAACTATAATATACAGGTGCCAGCTTTGATGACTAATGGAAATGTGAGAGTAATGCCACTTTTTTTTCAACAATAGTTGAAAATTATTTAATTCTAGGAAGAAAATGTTTATCTGAATCAATAAAAATGCATAAAAAGTTAGATAATAGATTATTTAATGAAATTTATTGTGCTTGAGCGACAATATTATGAGTGTATGTGTATATGTATTCTGTTATATACTTCAAATGCCTTTCAATGTTAATATTACAAACAATAATGTGTTTTGACATTTTCTTATAATACTTAAAAATGAAGTATGGAAGGAATGTAGATTCAATACCTTAAATTATGATAAACAAATATATCTGTTAAATTTGTATGTTTGATTGTTAACTCGTGAAACCTGAAAATCATTTATAATATTCTATTACTGGTTTCCTTTATTAAAACTAAATGGCTCATCTTTCCGTATTACGTTCTTTTCGCAGTGAAAATTAAATTAGCTACTTTAATCAAAGACTATGACCTCATATTACTTTATAAAAAATTATGCAATGCAAAAATTGTAGTATACATTGTTTCTGCTCATAGGTCTTACACGCAAATATGCATATTTATGCAAGAAAACGAAGATAATTTCAATACTAGTATTTGCTATTATCTTAAAATCACTGCACTTTAGGGTTAACTTTCGAATAAACATATTTCACATATACTTCCCACTTAATAATCGAGAATTCTTTTAATTATTTTTTCTTGTAAATATATATTTTAGCTACATTTTATACGCATAATCATGTTAGTTTTAATATTTTTTACCTACATAACCTATTTAATTTTCAGCTCATTCTCCAATTGGTGGTGTCATTCAGTGGAAGATTCTAGGTGATCAAGAACTTTGCTAAAGAACTCGCCCTCTATGGAAGAAAAACAACTACTTCCAGCCTGGGCTAAAGAGAGTAAATCATGGCTCACAACAATAGCATGTTCTGGATGTTCTTTAGGCTTCACTTTTATTGTAATTGGAAGTGTTTTGACCGCCATGTTCCGGAAAGTTCCTCAAATTTCAGAATTCGCCAAAGGAGCAATTGCCTTCTTAATAATTGGTGTAATTCTAACAATATTCAGTGGACTGCTTGGACTTTACATATTTTTATCACACAGGCGACTGCCCAAGACCTCTTCTGCTGCTAAAGCCGAGCTTCCACCGGATCCTTATTGCTTGGCGCCAGTTTATCCTACAATATCGCCAGCATCTCCTAGAGCCGTGATGCATGGACCGCAGATTTTGCTACTTCCTGGGGGAGTTGACCCTGTTTATGTATCATTTCATTCACCACCGCCTCCATAAATAAGATCTATTTTCTTAGGAAATAAATTCCTTAAGCTCTGTGAAATTAAAATAATCTCTCTAATAATACAATACAAAACGCACAATGAACTTAAAAATCAGTGAAACTAGAATCATTTAAAATTCCACATACAAGAAATTCTTCGATTATAATCAAGTAACAGCGGAATGTCGAAAATAATTATTAATGAGATTTTTCCCAGATAAATATTAAGAACTAAAATAGAAATACCCTGTTTGGAAAGTTTTTCATAAAGAATCAGTTTTTATTAAAAAATAACCAGTTGCAATTAAACTATGTCTGAAATGTACAATTCCTAGTATAGTTTTAAAAAATTAAAAGTAGGAATATTCATTTGTTCGAAAATATATTTTGTGTTTAAATACTTTTTTAATATTATTATAACAATATAATAGATGACACTTTATAAAAATTTTTATTAATAATCTATTATCACTTAACATGAAAACAGAAATATCACTAACTTAATCTTAAAAAATTGAATAATTTCAAATTATAAAATAAAAAAAAATTATTTGTAGATAATGCATAGAATTGTTGTAAATATATTATAATTCAATTTAGTTTATAAAGAAATGTAAAATAATTGTTTAAATATTTTTACTTTAGCTAAAAAATTTCTTCTGATATAAAATAAAACGTTATGAAGTTTTATATTGCTCAAAAAAAAAGAAAAAAAAACTTATTATCTTTTAGTTTGTTTTGTTATACGATGTAGAATTTTTCTATGAGTGTGTAAAGAAAATATTGTAAAGAACTTTTTTCAATAAAATATTTGAATTTCTGTTACAAGAGTTCCATCATTTCATACAACAATCAATAAAATTAAAATTCTTAAATGAAAAAATATTTTAGTACCATATGATTAAGCATTTAATAAATTTTTAAATGGTTCGATATAACATATCGTTTCCTAAACTCATTCAGATTCTATCACATTGTGCATAGAATATTTTTCAAACATTTAAAGCATCTTAAAAATATAAATTATCACAAAAAATATTTGTGGAAAGTGTATCTACTGTATTCTATGAAATATATTTACTGACAATGTCTCGTCTGTACAGTTGAATATTTATGAATAAAAACAATTTTAATATATTACAATAATACCATACACATTTACTGTATACTTCAAATGTATGTTTTTATTTCTGAAATAAAAATGGCAATTTACTTAATAGCTTACAATTATAAAATTAATAAAAATATATGAGCGAATAAAAAAAGAAACAGAGTTGAAGGTAGATCTAAATAGTTTTCATGCGATACAGGTTACTGAATTTTAAAATATGTGTCAAAAGCTTATTGAAATTTCTTGTTATTTTGAAACACGATATTATTTTGTAAACTTAATAAGCATTGTACTAATAACATTCCATCTGAAATGGGTGAGCCATCACATTAAGTCTTTAAAATGGTTTAGTAATTGATATCTTAAGAAACACATTGAAATTTACATTGATTTCATTGGTTCAAAAAGAACAATTTGCAAGTAAGCTTGTAAAACAACTGAAGTTTGAAGCTTTTTAAAAGCATGCAAAATAACTCATTATTTTACATTCCAATAAACAAACAATAATATAGATTACTAATGTATGAATAAAATTATGTTGGAACAGGAATAACAATCTTTTAAATGTAGTGCTCTTCTTAGAACGAAATCTGAAGTTTTTGTCTCTATAGATTGTTAACTATCTAGAAATGAAAAGAATGGTAATTTATTACAATTTTGAAGATGAAAACTTGATAAGCGCATGAATTTGGATTTATGTATTTACATCTATTCTACATACTTTTCAAATTTATAATATTGCTCATAAACTGTAATTTGAATTGTAAAGCACTAAACAAATAACTTTTTCAGCCGTTCATCAATCAAATACCTAATAGCAATCGTTAGAATTGATGAATTATGTTTCTATTTGGACTGCAAATATTATTCCATTAGAAATTAATTTATTATATTCTAAGTTATGAAGAAGCAACTTATAATAACGAAAGTAAATTTAACAATGTATTTTGCAATACTATTTTTTTAACAAATTCATAAAACTATATTAGGTTCTAAACAAATAAATGTATACATAAAATAATATATGTATACATAAAATAATTTATAATTTAATACATAAA
This sequence comes from Latrodectus geometricus, assembly GCA_026290005.1. NCBI lineage: Eukaryota > Metazoa > Arthropoda > Arachnida > Araneae > Theridiidae > Latrodectus > Latrodectus geometricus. The sequence continues at coordinate 4,117 of JAPDSC010031840.1, read as the reverse complement.
ATAATATATTTTATGTGTGAAATCAAATGACAAATACATTTGATCATTTTAAGTTAATAACTAAAAAAGACTTGCATTTATATTTCTTAACGTTTTAGGGAATTTTTTATGTATATAAATATATAAGAAAGAGATTTTTGTAAAAACATAACTCCTAATTATTTTAAAATAATTTTTTTTAATTTTTTAAAATTTACAGTAAAATTATAAAATAATTGAATAATTTAATTTTAAAATCAACTAAAATTTAATGTAATATTAATTCAAATATAACCATTTATAATGGAAATATTAATTTAAGCCAAAAATGTCAAATAAGCATTATTCCTAATATATTTTAATTTTAAAATCAACTAGAATTTAATGGAATATTAATACAATAATAACCCTTAATCCTGGAAATATTAATTTAAAAAAAACGTCAAATAATCATTATTCCTGTGTTTTTCCATGGCCATGTTCTTATACAGTAAACATTTTAAATGTTCGTGAGAGTAATGCTTAAGATTTTAAATTTAAAACTCCTGTATTTTCAATACTATTTCTGAAAAAACTAATGAAACTCTTGTAATTGGAGTATTTATGACTATCTTATTTTTTTATGATTATTTCACTTGTACACTATTTAACAAATGTCTAAAGTTTAAAAAACAAAATTTCCTCGGGATTGGTATTTTATGTTCCTAATCATTACAAAATGCCCTTTTCAATGATTATTAACTTAATTTGCTTTGCAACAGTTTGTTTCTCAAAACATTTAGTGATTTTTTTAAATTGAACACTACAATTGTTTTATTTCTTATATTTTCTTAATCTTAAAAAATTTTTGTTACATTTTTATTAATACAACTGCCGATACAAACAATAACGTTGAACAAGAGGAAGTAATTTACCACCCAGTTGAAAAAGTAACTTGACAAATTTCAGTAAAGCATACTACATGTTATTCTAAACAATTTATTCAATTACACTATAGAACAGACTGGCTCAAACACTTCTTTTCTTTTTCAAAATATTTTTAAAAAGCTTCGACTTTCCATTGCGAATAACATACAAGTCAGTGGCAGTTGAGTGATATTCAGAAGGAGAGTGACCATTTTCTTGCAAGCTCCTTCAAATGCTTCCAAAGGACACAGGACGACGTAAACTGGCGCCACGAAAAGTGCAACAGGATAAGCGACAAATATAAGAAGTAATAACCAAATTATAGATGTTAAGAAGTCGCATATCTTCTCTGAAAAACAGTAAGACAAAAGAAAAGACTTTTATAAATTCAAATTTTCAACGTGTTATTATCTTTATTCCAAAAATAATTTATTTGATTCAACTAGGCTGTGATAATTTTATTGGGAAACAGTTTACAGTTACAGTTTATTATGAAAGAGTTGCAGTTACAGTTTACAGATATGAGCAGAATTTAATGGGATTGCGTTTCAAAAAATAATTTAAAGTAATGAATTATTTACGTGCGGTAAAATTTTGGTCACGAGAAAAAGCAATAAATACTTTCGTTCAGTGAAAGAAAACACTGTTTCAAAGAATAAATTTTTAAATATTTTAACCTATTATGTTTAGATCAGTTTTTTTTTTCAAAAACAATTTGCGCAATATTATTATTAATGTCATAAAATAAATCTTAAAATCGATTTACTTTATAGCTCACTACTTGAAATCAAGCATTATATCTGATGCATTTCTAACCATTTTAATTTTATTCAATCTGACAATATATCAAAAACAAACATTTTCATAAATTACATTAAAAATGTGTTATTTTAAAATGATAAAATAACCTATGAAATAGTTTTATAAAAAGATATACAAAATTTTACCATAGTAAATATTTTCCTATAGTTTCCAATTTAAATTATCATTAGCAGTTTGCTCAAATAATTAATTTTATTATATTTGTGACATTAAGTTTAAAAGTTTCTAAAAATTTTATATACAAATTAATAACGTAGCATAAAAATTATTTTTTATGAAATTAAAATGCACAAATACATTTCAAGCATTTATTTTCAAATAATTGTATTTAAAATAAATTCATGGAAGAAATTTTGGTGCACAATAGTAAATGAAACAATGTTCTGCAAATTGAAAAATGTTTAACGTAGCTGCAAATAAGAAAAGTTACAATAGGGATCATTTAAATGCTTACATAAAATAAAAAGTTTAATTATTCTTTACAAAAATCACGAACTATTAATCTTGCAAACAAAATTAAGAGAAACAACTCACCCTGTCACTATCATAAATTTTAAGAACATTTTGTTTGTACATTATTACATACATTACTACATAAATCTTCAACTTATAAGTTTATTATTACTTATATAATGATCTAAATGATAACAGAAGTAAATAATTCGACTACAAAACTTAAAATATTTTTTAATATTACAAATATGATAATAAACAACTATTATATACAAATTTTAATACAAAATAACACGAAAAACTTTCTTAATTGAAGAAAATATTTTTTAAATTTTAAATAAGGAAATCTTGTTTTTCGTATTTTATTGCTATTATATAGCTAGTTGAATCTCAAGAAATTTTTACTTGATAAATTAAAATGTCTAATAATTAGTCGAACAAAAAAAGTTTATGATGAAATTTTAAATGCTATAATAATTCCCTAAATTTTGTTTAAACATTCTGATATCATTTCGAAGACCAAAATGCAAATTTTAAAATGACATTTCTAGCTGATTATCGTATTTTAGCAATATCTAGCAACCATATGTTTGTTTTGACCATCAAAAAGCGAAATAATATTATATATGTATTACAATCATAAACTTTAGAGTTTAAGTTTTCACAATCAAACCCTTTTATATAAGGAAACTGGGACAATAAAAACAATGGATTACTTTAGGTAACAATCATGTGCCTTATAAACAGTGGATTTTTCCCATAACCAATTTTTCCAATTTTTGTAATTAGTCCTGGTTTACTTTGAATAAGAATTTCTGATGCATATTAATCTAATGAAAGAAAAATGTTTTGAGTTAAACTTTAAAATTTGAAAATTACTGCATGTAAGATGATTATGTAGGTAAAACTATGATTTGAATTGAAATCTCTTTAGATGACCGTATAGATTCCCCAAAGAGAAAATATGAATCATCCAAATAAGATCTTCGATCTAAATCTAGAACTTTTCAATGATCTAATAAAAAATTATCGCTATAATTTATTTATAAATCTTTCAACAATACGATTTCATTGGCTCATGACTTAATGATCATCTTATTAAATGAACAACTTATTAAATGAATAGTTTAGTAGCCGGGTCTTGATTACATCGAACCTCTTTGCAACTGTCATGGGAGATTAGTGCCTGCTTTCAATTCTTCACTAAATCTTTTTAATAAGCTAAACGTTGCGTAGCTTCAGCTGTTGTAACAGCTGTCGAAGAATACAGTTAAATTGACAACAAGAAACAGCCCTATTAAGCGTTAATTGTGTCTAGGAGATCTATTATTCTTTGTTTAAAATGAACTGTTTTTCACATGCAGCTTTTGCAAAAGAAACAATATTAGTTCTTTGAAAATATTTTGGTAAAATAAAAATTGTTTAAGGAAAATTTTCTTTTTCAAAACAATTTTTCGTTTTTATATGCAATGTATGATAAAAAGCAGTTCAACGAATAAGTAAATTATATTTTTGTTCTCATATATATGTTGTTAATAACTAATTTTCCATTGAACAAATAAAAAATAAAGTTACTTATCTAATTAAAAGCACCAATTATGCGTGTGTGACTCAATTAAACCTTCTTCCTACTGACGCATTATTTAATCGCACAAGATTAATTTGTGCTTTAGAATATCACACACAAGTTATACAAAAAGAAAGCCGAAAAGTTCATTTAAAGTATTCTTGAACAATATATACCCATTATAGTTCTTCGGTTTGGATCGACAAGTTGATAACCCGTTTCTGTACCGATATCCATGATGAAGAATTGCTTCCTGTGCTGAAAATAAATATATGAAAATTCTATTAGTAGGTCTTAAAAACAACAAATAAGGAAACTGTATATAAAAACTATGATTTTAGAAATATTATGTTTCCCATAATTATGATCTTAACCTTTCAAAATATCTCT
>JAPDSC010031838.1:50385-60413 GCA_026290005.1 Latrodectus geometricus | reverse complement strand
TCGCACGCAGGGACCTGGAATTTTTTACACGGAAGCACAAAGGGGCTAGCCACCAGAACTCGAAGCCCGATTTTCGATTTTTGAATTAGAAAAATTTTAAAAAAATTATTTATAAAACTTCTTCTCGAGATTGCTGCTCGCCGATAGCTGATTCCGGGGTTTGTACCAGCTCCTTTTGAGAAACAATTCTGGCGACCATCTATATCATATATATATATATATATGGAACTTCATCAATGTGTTAAAGGTACAATTTAGCTAATTGTTTCACAAGAAAAGCAATATTAATGGCAGATTAATAAAAAAAGGCAAAATTTCATCAATGCTCTTTATTTTCATGGAAATATAGAGTACTTAAATTATTGTGAATTATTTGCATAATTTTTTATATCTGTACATTAGTGTTTACGTTTTTTTTATAATCAATTATTTCGTGAATATATTTCTTCTTGGTATCTAAATTATACTATTGTGTGTGAAAGCTGAATCTTTCTTTCAATTGTTTTTTAGAATACTGAAATCAAATTAGAGGCTTTAAGGATTTTAATCTTGGTGACGTGAACTGCATTTAAAAAAGGAATCAATGCATCAGAAGCGCTGTTCACACTCCTAAAATAAATCTCAGGATATTCTTAAAAAAAAAAGCCACCCCCTTTTTACTATTCTTTCTACTTAAAATAGTCTCACATACAATATTCAAATGATATATAAGTTTTAATGTAAATAATTAATTATTTATCACTAATGTATAAAATATTAAAGTATATGGCATTTTTACAGTTTTTCAAATTAATACTTATTTGATAGTTTTATGCGGAGAAACATTTTTTTATTGTATTCATTTCATCACTTGTATATAATTATGAAACATGTTATAGATTGCATTAATAATTTAAAGAAACAATTAGACATCAGATAAAGTATGAGTTAATTTAAGCAATAATTAAAATAATGTTAGTATTCATAAGTGATAGTTTTACTAATTGTATTCAAGCATTGTTAAGAATTTTTAAATGAAGATATTTAAAGCATGTAAATTCTTGAAATCTTGACGAAGACATAACATAAGAGATTTGCATACATTGTTTGAAAGTAGAAAATATAATTTATTATTCAACTATAAGTTAGTTCCTAAATATAGAACAAAATGTAAGATATTGTTTTAAATATAAACTAATGTTGCTTGTGATAAAGAAATAAAACACTCTTATGAGATATAAATAGCTTCTTCAAACATATTTGTAGTTAACTTAAGGAAATATGATTCTATCACGCCTATTTCTCATAAAAATACTTATTTTACTAAGAAATAATTATAAATACTTAGAAACAAACAAGCGTTTTCTAAAAGTTATAATAATGAAGATGGATTTTTTTTTCAATTTTTTGCATTCCTTTATGTTTTATAATAAGATTTTAATAGCAACAAAAGCAATTAGGAATTTTAATAGCAACAAAAATACTAAAGCATTTAAGGTGTAACATGCAAATATTTTTTATAGATATTCATTCAAAATCATTTAGAATAAGGTAAGAAGAATCCAAAGAAAACGCATTGTGTGTGTGTTTGCATTTCCATATTTTCTTACTTATATTGAAAATTATGGAAAATTTCATTATTATGCAAACATTTGGTGCCAAACTTTCAATCAGTTTCAGTAACTGAAAATATTTCTTCATTTAGATACCTTGTGACGTGTTTCATCAGGCGAAGTACAAATCTTTGAGATGTACTTCTCTTTTCACATTCATGCTTAGACAACATGCTTATACTAATAGAGTAAAAATCACATTAAGCCACTAATGCAATTTTTTAAGGAATATATTTCCTTTAGATTTTATTTTGAAAATCAAGATAAAAATTAAACGAAAATATGAGTTTCATTTTGTTGATTTTAGTTTTTTGAAGATTTTTTAAAAACATTAAAATTCTTATTTATTTTTATAAAACAATTTTCAGGAAATCTGATGAAATGAAAATATTTATTAAGTTATCTCTTCTGACATATATTATTTTCATTTTAATATTTATAAAATAAGTTTGTTTCTACAAAACTAACATATCACACATTTCATATAATTAAAATAATAACATAAATGCAGTAATATAATTATCATTGCAACTCATTTCATAGCGAATGTTGAGAGTAAAATTATGGATTTAATATGTGAGCCAATATATTAAAATAACTATTTTATTTTTAAGAACTATATAAAATTATTATCTCATAAATTACACTTATATAACTGAATAGTATTATGTTAATATTTGGGCATAAGAATTAAACATAAAATTCTAATGTTATTAAAAATCAACAAAAACATGATTCAAATGATAAATATACATAAAATAAAGTATTTGCAGTATAAAAATAAAATGTATAAATCATAAATAATTTTTTATGTTTTCGATCCATCAACATTTAAAGTTGTAAGGTATATTTTATTCAATTAAATTTTGATCAAAAGGAGAAAGAGAGAGAGAGAGATTTACACGCACACAGTGAAATAATTCAATTAAAACGTTATTACAAATGAAATTTTAATATTTAGATATGTTAATAATCAAAACGAGATATAAAAATTATGTTTGATTAAGTTGGATCTTCATAAAATATTTTTGAGTGCATTATCTATTGCACACACTTATTGAAATTATTTTTTACAAATATTTCTTAATAATAAGAATCATTATTAATTAAAATTGATGTAAATTCTTAATCTATTCTAATTTAGAAGTAGCTTACTTATCAATATTATACACCTTTAATAATTAAGAAGATAAATATAATATATAACTTATTTTAGTTATTTTATTTTTCGTATTTTTGCTCAGTGTGTCCAATAAAATAATTGTTTCGCAATCTGCTTTTCTGATTCCTAATCGTACAATTTATTATTAAATTTTTAATACTTATGGATTTTGTAAGAAAAACATTTTTATTTCAAATAAAAAGCTTATACACACATGCATGAATTTTGTGACTTTTATCTCTTAAGAAATCTGAGCTTTCAATATATATACTAATATTATAATTCATATTTCTGGGAATTAAAACCTTCTCAAGATTTAAAAATAAAATTTCAGTGTTTAATTGAAATTCCGTAAGATTTAACATAGTTTTGGGAAAATTCCTTCTAATCCCTGGATTAAAATTAATGTTACTGAAGAAATTATAAAACAAATAAAAGTATTTTTATATATTATTTAAATTAATATTCACTAAAGCAATATAAAATTCAGAAAACTTAAAATCGTTGTTCTTAATATTTTGACAACGATTGCAAAAATTAAATGTAGAGATTTCAAAGGAATAATTAAAATTTCAAACAATCAACTGCTCTAAATTTTACTCTGAAAATAAAACTCAGTGTCTTGAATTTAGAAAATTTCGTCAGTAGATGTAAATTATGCAGAAAACTCATGAATTTCAAAGTGATTTCCAATACGTAAAAATTGATAATATTTCTGAGCTACTTTGAGTATTTGCATAGCATTCTTTTTATTTGATTCTTTATGAAAATGAATACATTACTTTACTTTGTTTAAAAAGAAAATTTGAAGTTTGAAACGCACTTAATAATATCCGATAAAAATGAAGTTTGTAATTTGAAAAAATGCAAGTTTATATAATTGCGTTTTACATTTGATTGGTTGCCAACTAATTTTTCTTACTAACAATTTCATTCATCCAATTTCCCTTGGTGACAATGTATTTGTTTTACTTAGATTTTAAAGCGTGTAATAATTAAGAAACATGTTTTTACTATTTCACTATAAATACATAAAAGTTATCTGGCTTGCAAAATAAAATTAAACATAAATTAGCTATTTTAGGAAATCTTTTCCCTGAAATTTTAAATAATGTATTTTTTTATGTAATGCATTTCCAAATCAGTGTAAATTTAAATATTCTTTTGAAGTTTATAAAGATGCAATATATTGAATTTATAAGTGAAAAAATGAAAAGTATAGCTTATTTAGAACCCCATTTTGATAAATGTAATTCTTATTATTTCTGTTTAAGAATGAGATAGTAAAATTTATTTGGATTTGTTCGTTGTGAAATTATAATTCTACAGACGTATTCTGCTAATTTCTGCAAACTGCCACCAATTACTGTTAATCGTTTCCTCATGTTTTCTTGCATTAGGCACATTGATGAATATATTTATGAGGTATTAGGTATAAAATGTTTTTTGATATTATTTGTGTGTTATGTTTAAATATTCTTTGGATGCTAGCAAAAAGGTTTCATAAAAACTCATTGATATGCTTACAATTTTTAATTTTAAGATTTTGAATAAAATGTTGATATTTGTGTGAAGTGACTAAATATCAAATATAAGCTGATTTCTAACTTAAAAAGGGTCCAAAAATATATAAATTTAAATACGAAGAGGTTAAGTTTAACTTTCCAATCAGACTTTAGATTATTAACATAAAATCTGCTGATAAAGTTTAAGAAAGTATTCTAACGAAACGAGAGGGATACAAGAATTTAATTTCTTAAAGTTAAATGTTTTTTGAGAAAAAGATATCTATAGAATTTTACTTTATATAGTTATCATTGGTGAACACAGTGGCCTTCAGAATGATCAAGGATCGAACTCACTTTCATTGAGACTGCAGGAAGAAGCGTTCCTGACTGAGCTACCACAGCTTTGTGCTTCATTTACTTTTTGCATACCAAGATTAATAAGATCTTGATTTTTCTTCGAGAAACTATTTAACTGCTAATTATACTGATATAGATTTCCAGACAAATTAATAAATAATTAAGTAATGCGACGATAATCAAACTATAACAGTTAGTTAAGGAAATAAGTTTTAGCTACGTAAAACATATTATTTACTTTGAGGTACTTCAAATGAGCAGTTCTCATCTGAAGAGGACGTCAAATGAAGAGATTAGCATATGAAAGGGCAAATTATACAATGCACAGCAACAAGTTAATCAAAAAAGCATTTTAAAACTTTCTTAGGATCGTGAGTAGTTTAAAAAGACAAATTCTTTTATAAATTTGCCCCTCTCAATTTTAAATTATGGATGATAAAATAAATTTAATGATTGTCAACTTCGATTTTTTTCCTGCACATGGTAGCACTTGGCTTCTACATCTACAGTTCACAATTTGTAATCTACATTAATCAATTAACCGATATTTAAATACAAGACTCTGAGTAATTAAAAAAATCTTGAGAAAAATTTTGTTGTTGAATGAAATAAATCACTGAATTCTTTTATTAAGCCCTTTCAAGATGTTTTAAATATGTTCTACTGCCTAGTAAAACAAGAATTAAACCAACAAAATGGGTTTTGATGTGTTTTATTATGACTCAATAGTAGTGAAAACGTTTATTCCAACGACAGAAAAACATACATCAAATAATGAATTTATTTGCATATAATTAATAAAATAACTAATCTGATATATTTTCTCTTTTCTCTCTTCATAAACTCAACTAGCCCTAGTGTGAAAAAAAAAAGATTGTTGAGCGACACATTCAAACTCTTCATAAGCTTCAACAACAGATTTCCAGTCAAAGCTTACTTAGTCTATTTTCAACATATTAACATCACCGATGCAATGTTCTTCCACTTTTTGATACCAGTGTTCTTTAGCTATTTTTTCACATTGTATAATCACTTTTCTATTTTATCCCACACATTATTCTGAGATAATGAGCAAATTTTACATGAGTCAATTTTCTTTTTCAATTTTCTTCAATGTATAGCTGAGGTTCACCCAGATTTTTCTTACTAAATTTTCTCAATAAGAAATTTTATACAGGACCTCACACTCTGTCTTTAACCTGGAGGACAATTCCCCTGATGGTATATCCTTTTCACAGGGGTGAGAGTATATGTCTATACCTCCGATTACTGAGTGCCATTTTGGTTGCTCTTAATTTCCTCTGTAACCCTCTGAGTGCATTTTAGTTGAATGCATAAGATACATGTTGATTATATATTGATATATACAAATACTTCCCCATTTTGCATTGGTAATATTTCTCACTTAGTATTATTTCCCTTACCATAAATTTCCCTTTTATTTGAATAATTTTATTTTTAATTAAGATTCCTTAATTTTTAGATGTACATTTTTTTCATAAGAACTATTCAGTAAATTAATAATTACACGCTCCTTTTCACTCATCTTTTTCATATCTTGTAAAAAAATTATCTTTAAAAATGTAAGAAACAAAAAACGGAATGAAGATCATGTAATATGAGAAGAAAATAATTACCGAAATAAACACATAGTTTAACCTAACTATTACAAATAGGGCAAAACTGTGATAAATCACCATTTTTTGCTCTTGAACATAATTATAGGTAATAAAGCCTTTCTAATTTCAAGGATAAGTTGTTTTATGGTCTTTTTTTCTTGCTCAACATTTTCCAGGCAACATATCTATTAAGCTTTTTCCAGTTAAGTACTTTGAACAAAAAAATCATAGCTTAGGATTATAGTTTATTTTCCAATAATTGTTTTTCTTTTCCATATAATGCTAAAAAATCTCTTAAACTGTTTAATTGTGAAATTTTTCAGTTTTTTACTCTTAAAAGGAAATTATTAACAACTTTCAAAAAGATGTAAAAATAATTATATTGAAAAAAGAAAGATATTACTTTTAAACTAATAAGTATTCATTAAAATATCATTGAAAGTATACAAATACTTATTCTTTTTAATATTTGATAAATTAAACATTTCTTAATTTTTAAAACCTGAATTTTCTAATAATTTTATCTGACAATTATAGCTTAAAATTTAAATCATATTTAATTAAGAAAACAATTTTTTCTTTAAATATATATATGAAATGGAAGTTTGTGTCATCACTATTTATAAGTAAAATAATTATTCTTTTCATTATTTAATGCATTAATTAATTTTAAATATGTAATCATTCCAATTTTTCTAACGATACAAAATAACAATTTAATTTAAAAATAAATTCATTCAATATTTTGACAATACCGAAAGAGTTTTGAATGTATTTATTCACTTAAATTAAAATAGCGAAAAATGACTTTTATTATAGAAAATTTCTCTTTGTTTGAGTTAATAAATTTATTCAAATACAATGTATTTGAATTTTATAAATCAGAATTATATTTTTCTGTATAATAAAAAAATAAATCGAATAATAATTCCGATATAATTGCTTTTAAATTTATTTTCTATTATTTATGAATAATAGAATATATTAGTAAAGCATGTAAAAACTTATTTTACCATAAGTGTTTTTAAAAAATATATAATTCTACCTATAAAAGTAGGTAATATAATAAACATTTTATAGTGTAAATAACACGTGTTTTAAGAAGTAAATTATTTTTAATTTTAAAGGTGTGCATTTATAACTTATGATTGTTATATTCGTTTTTGTGTATATTTTCCCTAAAATTGAAACAAATATAGAAAAATATATTATTATTCATTTTTTGCCAGAGCGTCTGGTATGAAATGATGTAGCTATGATCTATTGTTTCGAACAAAGATTATTCGATATCGAAATTAGTTATATTAATGTCATAGGGAAAAAGCTTATGTTTATTCCATTGTTGCTAAGGTTTTTCACCTGTTGTAGTTCGAAAAGAAGAATGTTCTTTCGAATACTGAATTAATACTTGAAAAAGATTTATAACAATGATTTGTAATTTTTTAGTTATATTCTCGTAATTTTTCTTTATAGAATAGTAATAATAAAGAAAAAAATGTTATTTTGCCTGATAATAGCGTCGTTTTTCTAACATCATGTTTCTATTTGACAAAGTATTGGAAATGAGTGAAATATATTTTGCAGAAAAATGTTATATGCTACAGTTAGAATATTTTCTGTGTGCAGTTGTTGTTGTATTAATTCTCTTAGTGGTAGTTTCTTTACATAATGAAATATGATAATTTAATTTACTTTTATATGCTTCACTAAATATTTCCTTCACTAAAATAACAAGAAAACTGGAAATCACACCAAATAGTAGCATCTAAATAAATTTTTAAATTTAAAGAATCCAATTGAATTCTCAAATTGATTTTATATTTCATTAAAAATCAATAAATTAATTTGATTATTAGAAACAGAAGAATTTTCATGACATAATTGTAAAAGAAAAAACGTAACAAATATATATTGTTGTAAATTTAATTATACTAAGATCATGCATTAGATTATAGTATTATTATTTAAGTAATTCTAGCAATAGAATTTCATTGTTTCAAAATAAATCCTTTTATAAAGCTTGAACGAATTACTGGAAAGCTATTTCTTTTACTAAATTTAAAGTAAGACAAATGGTTAATTTTTGTTCTTCTTTAAGCAATCATGCAAAATTTCTATAAAAAATACACTTCTTTATATATATTTGCAATTTTTAATATATTAAATTCGTGCTTTCCTTCATTAAGCGTACAAATGTTTCGTAAACTATACAATTCTGTATTTTTTGTTTTTGAGTAAATTTATTGACTGTTCTACAGATAGAAATAAATTGAAAAAATAAGTAATTTGTAACATGTTGGTTCTTATATGTTACAAATTTTTTATAATCTTATTTTGAAAATTTTATTTAATTCCAAGAATTCAAGACTTGAAAAATTTTCAGTTTATTATTAATGATATAAAATTGATTTTCAGTCTTTTTTATTTGATGTATCATTTAAAAATTAAGTGAAACTAAAACTAGGATTAAGAACTAAAAACAAGGATTAAAAATTTTTTCTTGGACTGTTTTTGATTGATTGATTGTTTGAAAACATATTTCAGGCTATCATGAAAAAAGTACAACTATGCAATTTTTTCACTATTTATCTGTTACAATTTAATTGTTGAAATAAAAATTTAAAAAATATGAAACTATTATTTTATATCAAAATAGTATAGTTTTGAAAAAATAATATTTATTAAGAAAAAATATCATGATTGATTATTTTAGATTTCAGGGTGTTGTACTTTGTATAATAAATAAGTTGACATAATTAAATTGATCACCAAAAGATAAGTGATAAGAAAACATAATATTTAAATTTTTCTTTTTTCTAGTTTTCATCTAAAATATAGTAAATATAAGTATATTCTAATGTTTTTTGCATGAAAGTTTACAATATCGATTAGGTATAATCACTAATATTTTTGTTTTTATAGAAATAAAATTTAGAGAAATTTTTCATAATAGATCATCATTTCATTATTATAATTATTTTTCAAACAATTTTAATTAAAATGTATTGCCATTATCTAACATTTCTTATGATTATCTGATAAATTTTGTATAATCTTTCTCTCGGCTTTCTGCAACTTGCAAACGAATCAATATAACTGATAGCAGTTATATACTACTAAAATACAGTTATATACTTTACTAAAATATGCTGAAATAAAAATTATGACTAACATACACAAATATGAAGATATTTATGAATATAAATATCTTCAAATGAAATATAAATATCTTCAAATTCTCAGCTAAAAAAATATAAATATCTTCAAATGAAATATGAAATAATATTTTTTTTGTAAATTTTATAACATTTTTCAAATTTTTAACATCATAACTTTTAACAAATATATATTTTTTCTATTTTGATTTATATGGCTAAATGCTATTAAGAACAAATATTTGATGGATTCTTTTAACAAAGGAAGAGTATTTTTCTTATTCATTCGTTAATATGAAACAACAATTATTTCCAGCATTATTAAATGTAAGGACATTATAATTTAATTTAAATGTGGATTAAAAATTATATTTCTGTATGCTTTTGATTTATTAATTTTATCTGTAAATATTCATTGTAATAGTTTATTCGATACTAAAATATTATTAATCAAGTTTTCATTCCGATTTTCTGTTGGTATTTTTTCATTAAATATATATTTATTTCAAAATTGAGGATATACAAAACTTTACTGGTAGCTCCCGTTAGTATTAACTCTCGGTTTAATATTCATTTCATTCTCTTTTAATAAATTCATCAAATATTAATTTTATGAATATTGTACTACAATGTGC
>JAPDSC010031838.1:515-45385 GCA_026290005.1 Latrodectus geometricus | reverse complement strand
AAAAAAATAAAAACAAAAATTAGCTAGTGAAAATTATTGATTTTAGTCATGCTATATAAAATACCATTGACTGTATTATTTAACTATTGTAAAACTTTTAAGCTACAATAAAATTTACCAAGTCAATAACATAAAATTATAAGTATATTTTTCATGATTATGGTTTCAAATCCACTCCTTTAAAATATTACATTGAAAACAAAATAATAACTAGGAGTTAATCATTTTAATGTATTTTTTTTTATTTATCAAGATTTGAAAATGTAACTTTATTTTTACCAACCAAAGCATCTTCAAAACTGTTTTTGAAACCAATAAAATTACATTTAAAGCATCAATGATTCTTTTCATATAATATAATTAATTACTAGATATTTTAAGATAGATTATAGTTTCATCCTCAATCGCTTAAGAATGTCACATTCAAAAAGTTACAAGAACTTAAAATAAATTAAGGATTCCTCATCATAATGTATTTATCTTCAATTTTTGGATTCCAAATTACTTAGCTTTTAATTATAGATAACTTAATGTATATTCAAAACCAGTTTGGGAATCTCAGAAAATAAATTTCCAAAATGTTATTGATATGTTTCATAACAAGAGGTTTTTGTTTGATATTTCTCATATATTCATTTGTAATTTAGTATTTTATTATTGAAAATATATGCTGAAAATGTTTCCAAATAACATTTTAAAAATTATTTGGACTAACATTGTGTGAGACAGATTTGAATGATTATTTTCAAAAGAATTGTTACATTTAATCAAATATTGATACTTAAATTTACGTTAAAACTTTTCAACTTTACAGGCCACAAACGTTTTAATAGCAGGATACAAATTCCCTTAATTTAGGTGTTATTATTACAGATGTAAAAAATTAGATAACTTAAGAGTTTGAAAATCCAGGGGGGAAAAAGCCTAAGTATTTGCTTGAATCTGTATTTATAAGTATCGATATTTGCTTTAAATCACCTAAATCACTGGATATTCGATAAGCACGACTTAAGTTACCAATGTTTTTAAAAATCTAAGGTTGACAGTTATAAATCTCGCTTGAATTCTGAAGATTATGTTGGTAGACATTAATTTATATTCATTTACGTCTTCGATCTTAAAAGTTATCAAACACTTTACAGAGAAAATTGGATTTAATAAACACAGTTTCACGTGTGAAACAATAATTCTATGAAACTTAGTAAATTTTACTGCAATAAAACAATATTTATATAAGTTTATTATATACAAATATTATAGGTTTTGCTGGCGGAGAGATAGACATGCTGATGGTGGTAGAGAAGTCATTTTAAAATCGACCTACGAATACACTTGCTCTAAGCTCTTCAATGCTAAATCTTTAAGAATTAGGATGGCTGGAAACAGACATCTTGCACTAATAAATGTGTAAAAAATTTTTTATTGAATGGACAATTTATTGAAACGTGAAAAGAATAAATAAATGCTGCAATGTCACAAGAATTAGCAAATAAACTATTTTAAACTGGTTTCTGCAAAAAATGTTTTTCGTGCAATAGAATTTAAATGAAAAAATAACTGCATCAGTATAAATTCAATTCAGTTGGTAATCTATAAGTATATTAACGTTATTATCATACAATATTTTTGAATATAATTTATATATTTAATATAACTTACTTTCGTGACTACATGCATGATACTGAATTAAGATTAAAATTATGTATTTCATTTGCGAAAAGTGTTTTATCTAAAACTTTTATTGGTCAAAATGGAGACAACAAGTTGGATATTGAGCAGAAGAAAAACAGATTATGTGATAAATTTAATGTTATCCAATAGCTAAATGATTGCTTTCAAAACAGTGATGCATATTACAATATAAATACAGCATTTTATATGATAAACCAAATATGTATAATTTTACATTTTAAATATTTATAAATTACCTTATTTTACAAGAAATTATTCATATATTGAAATTATAAATTAATAATTGAAAAATAACATTATTATTATAGAAATTCAATTTTTTTGGGAGAGTTGCTTTGATATTGAACTTTTTAGATAAGTCATTACATAATACATTTGCTGAAATCTTTTGGAGTGTAAATAAAGAAATTTAAGTAACAAAACATTTTCTTTTTTTTAAGCAAGGATTGAAACTTAAATACAAAAGTAATTTTCTTTCTTTGAAACTTTCCCTCAGGTTATTAATGTTTCCTTCTTTTGAAAGGAAACCGAAACAATCTTTACTTTATTTCCTAATCTTCAATTTTCCTCAATAATCTTTGAAAAATCTATTTTGGGGGAGCAATCAGGAGTGAAACAACAAAAATGGCATCCGCAAAGTACTGATAATGATAAGAAAAAAATTATCTTTAAAAGTTTTCTCAACAAAGAAATAGTTCATGTTGGTTAAGCATTGCTTTATTCAACTTATTGCTTAATAAAAAAAAAACAAAAAAAAAAAAACACTTTTTCCTCATATTTAAAATTTTCTTTTCCATTTATTTCTTTAAACTTATAACTTGTTTTGGTTCACAATTATATGAATTTTTAGTACTTTACTTTAAATATATCTTATATTTCAAGAATAATTTCAAAATGTATCTTTAATATTATGAGTTATTTTATGCAAAAATATTGATTCATGAATAAATATTTTATAAAAATGTAATTAAAAATATTGTATATAGAAAACTTAATGAAAATTAAAACAAACATGTGTTTAATTCAATTAGAAAAATTTGTAAAAAATGAATTGCATAAAGACTTAAATAAATTAGACGTAAAGACATTAACTTAAATTCAACTAAAATCAAATATCTTTTAGATATTTGATGTTAGTAGACAAAAGATTTTATGATATTAAATCGAAAAATTATTTTTATTAATAATTTTCAATTTTCCTCAATAATCTTTGAAAAATTAATTATGAGGAAGTAATTGAGGTAGAAACGACAAAAATAGCATTAGCAAAATAGTGATAATGATAAAAAGAAGTTATCTTTAAAAGTTTTCTCAACAAAGAAATGGTTCATGCTCGTTAAGTATTGCTTTATTCTACTGATTAATAATGGAAAAAAATAAGTAAAAAACTTTTTTCACATATTTAAAGTACATTTTTTCCAATTTATTTCTTTAAATTTAGAGCTAATTTGGGTTGACAATTACATGAATTTCTAATCGCTTATTTCAAAAATATCCTTAAAAAATATTATGAGATATTTTGTGCAAAAATATTTATCCAGGAATAATTATTTTCTAATAAAAATGTAATTAACAATATACATAGAAAATTAAAGAAAATAAATTCCTACATGTATTTAATTAAAGAAAATAAAGACCTAAAGTAGCAAATTCACTGAAATGTACAACGTTGCTTTAGTTTAAACAGGAATTTCAGCAGTTAATGTAATATTGAAGAACTTTTAAAATATTAAACTTAGATATTTTTTTTCTTTATCAAATAATTATTCATATGGAACTATTTTTTGTACCCCTGAATATTTCCCTGACGATTAACATGTTAAGGTTATATTAAACAAAAATTTGCTTCATTTTAAAATATAAGTTAGAAAGGTTTTATTTATTAAAATATAATATAGCATTTTAATTCACATACATAAAAAACTTATTGAAAACATTTAGGTTGACTTATGAACATATTATGCTAAACTTATGAAATTCGAATAATCATTGAATCAAGAAAATTATTACAAATAATGTGCTTTAAGCAATTTCAAACTGTAAGTAATAGATAAAACAAAAAATGAAAGGTTTCATGAACAACAAGAAAAATTAAGTATCGCTTATTTATGCACAAATTCCATTTAAAATAACGAGAAAGATATTCAAATATATTTTTCCAAAATTGGCTAATTACGTACTTAAGATAAATTTTCATTTCAAAGATTTTCGTTCGGTATATTATTATTGTTTTCTATTTTTAAAATCTTAATGTTAAATCCGTAATTTACTTGAAAAATGCAGTTTTCTAGAAGAAATAGGAATTTTTGCAAATAAATGCAACATGATAAAAAAGTATGAATATATTCTAAAGAATAATTTATTAATAAATTGTATTGTCATCATTTTAAAAATTTATTACTAGAGTTTCAAAATTTTATTTTGTTTCAAGAAATAAATCTTGAATTTTATTTTCAGCTTACTTACAGTTTAACTAAAATTGCATATTACAATTTCTAGTTTAAATGCATGTAAATTTATAGTGCTGATTATGGAAAGCGGATAACTATAAATCATGCTTTATTGCATATAAAAGCGTATATGTTTTCTTGAGAATGCTATAAATTTTTGCAGTTTGTTTGACCAGATTGATAATCAAAAATTAGATTGAAGTTTTATTCAATTATATAATTAGTTTAATTAAATAATTATTTTACAAGAGAAAATGTAATGATTTTCATATTTATATTTCTTTTCATTTTCAGAGAACAAAAATATAATAATAATTCAGAGCATACGTATAAAATTCTCCCATTCAGAGGCGTTAATTTTCTAGAGATACTCCTTTGGAAAATAAGGAAGCATCAATTACGAGGCAAAATGGCGATGAATTACAAAAGTCATTAGATACCTCTTGAATATTACATGAAACACATTTTCATATTTTGGATAAAAAAGATCGATTTCTTCTCGTCTTTACTTAATAAAATTTTCCTTTATTTAGACCAGAATGGTAGATATGCTTTAAAGAAGCATGTTGTATTTCATCACGCAGTGTAAACAGACATATGTGCTTTAAATAATGACTTCATTTCAAAAGCCTTATTATATTTACAAAATTTAAAAAAAAAATGTTTGGCGAATATATTTTAAGAAATATATATGAGGGGAAGTTTTCTTTAAAGTACATAATTTGAAAAACAGTTTTCTTTAAAAAGAGAGGATTTAAAAATATATTTCCATAAGCAACTGAAGTGGGTCAATTGTGAAAGTATAAATTTTAATCAATTGTGAAAGTATAAATTTATATATCCAGTCAACTTTAATTTCTTTATTGTTTCAATTTCAACTGTGAAATTGTATAAGAACCATAAATTATTCTACTTTTTAAGAGTTACACTTATGATAGAATTATTTTATAAGAAAGAGGTGTAAATTATAAATTCATTGCATCCGTTATAAGATGGCAATATTGAATGTTGCTATGAAGATGCATTTATCTTGTTCCCCATAGCAGCATTCAATTTTATTATCCTTTTATTAACAAATAACTTTATTAATTTTTTATTCTTTCATTCTGTACAATTTTACAGTTACAAGTAAAATTGTACAAAAACCATAAATTATTCTACTTTTTAAGTGTTATCTTATGATAGAATGTATATATATATATATATATATATATATATATATATATATATTATAATGGATTATTCATATTACACAGTAAATATTTTTTATCTAAAGAGAAAGATAATATGTTAAAATTTAAAGGATTAAACTATTTTTGACAAAGCAAATATTTTTAAGTGATCAGCATTTACTTTCATACTCAGTTCATCTATTCACGAAATTTATCCGTAAGAATGGTGTAAATATATATAAGGGTTAAATCACGTATGGTTTTCAAAAAACAGGATTTACAGTGACACAGTAAAATCAATTACTTTAAGCCAATCTGGGAAAACACTAAAGCGGATGTATCTTTCATATTTAAACAAACTATCCACGATAAATTAAACAAGGACATCAAAAATATTGAACTCTGTTTTTATTGTACAGGTGGTTACAAAGTAATGGAAATATGTTTATAAAGAATCCATTAAAAAAATAGTGTAATTCTATGTTAGACATGTAATACAAATAGGATTATTCTAGGAACTGATTCATACTAGTGCGGAATATTGTTTAAAGGAATATTCGATCTTTCTTTATGGAAAAATTGTGAACGTTTTGTGAGAAATGTTGGTGGAGGATATCAATTCTGTATTGTAAAAATAGTAATTATAGAATATGATTTAAAAAATTATACATATCTTCCTTTATTAGTCATGTTATTTTACTTTATTAAATATTAAACAATTTATATAGCCATATTAATATATGTAAGTTTTAAGTCTTAGTGTCAACACTTAATTGTAATATGTCTCATGCTTACTTCGCCTCTTATCAAGTTCGAAAGCATGTTAAGAGAAACTTATTGAAAAAATTTCCTCCTTTTAACGTGATTAACAAAACTGGAAGAAGAGAATCACAAATGCAAATTTTTCTGATTTTCAAACTGTGGAGTTTGCTAATTTTGAGTTCGACGTCAAAAACCTTGCTTCAGCGATAGTCAATGAAATTTGACTTTCAACTGAATAAAAGACAGTGAAGACAAGGATGATCCGCATTCAGTGACTGCTTTGAAACAAAGATGAGTACAATATCTCAACGAAGTCATTTAACCAATTCAGAAGCTTGGAGAATTGTTGGTAGGTTAGAAGGGGGCCAAACTCAAGCCGAAGTAGCTCAAGCCATTGCAGTGTCACAAAGTGTGATTTCCAGGATCTTCAACCGTTTTGAAGAGCTCTTCTGGAAGAGTGGAACAGAATACCCCAACTCGTGATTAATAGCCTCATTGACTGCATGCTTCAAAGGTGTTCAACATTGCTGGTAGTCAGTGGAAACTATGCCCTCTTCTGAAAATGATTTCTTTGAAGAAAACACCTTTTCTTATTTTTTTTTCTCATATGCAGAAATTGTGTTTTTTTCCTTTTGAACACAAATGTGCAAAAAATGTATTTTTTTCTACCAAACATGTGTAATTTATTCTCATATAACCTACTGCGTCTGTCGACCATATATCAAACAGCTAAAAAGTTTCCCAGCCACAAGATCCACTTAAAACTGCAATATCCTTTAATTGTTTTGAGCAGTGTATATATATATATATATATGCTTTAAATTTGTAACTATCAAGTAGCTGACTCGTTCACTTTTTTGTACATCTTTGTAAAATTATATAAAAATTGCTTAAATTTCATTATGCTGCTCATTTTACTTAAAATATGCCCTTATTTAATATCTTTTCTTCAAATTGAATACAAGTACAAAATTGTACTTTATGATGCACGTTATGTAAAATCATACCCACTTTTAATCCTTATTATTGTTACCGATATGCTATGAACCGCAAAGAAAGCCAACAAACATTTCATACATTGTTTTCATTTAATTCTCGTATTTGTTATGGAAACGATATTTTTCTTTTGGTCTAAGCAAGATAGAATCAGATATTTTAGAAATGATTGAATATGCCAGTTAATTTTGCATTGTTTTTATTAATCCTGAAAATATCCTATAATTATTCAAAGCATTTTTACAGAGTGCTATAACCGCTAGATGTTTTAAGAAAAAATGCATTCAATTAGCTATCACGTTTGTGTTTTAAATTATCTTCCTTGATTTTTAATACTTGTAGTTCTATAACTGTGATTATAGGACATTATTTATACATTAAATTTAGTTAAATAACTTTGCTTGAATCATGGCCATAATTATAGAATAATTTAGATAAATATTGTTTTTAATATATTTTTGGAAAAAAGTTTTTTAATTCAACATTTTAACTAAATTTTAAGACACGAATTATTTAAATTAAAATTGTACAAAAAATCTTTGCTCAAATAAATTCCCTGCATTTGATTCAATTCAAAATGTGTATTTTATGCTAAACGTTTCTTCAAATACGGAATCAATAAGATTCAATAATTTTTTTATGTCGAATAGATAAATATTCTATTCGACATAAAAAAATTCCGAAAATCTTACATCGTGGGATTTTTCGTATTCTCTTCTTGTCCATAAAATATTTTGTAATATTAAATAGTACTTTCTGAAGCCAATACTTAAAGTGACATAAATTCATTCTGTCGTTAAACATGTTCGAAATGTTTTGAATAAGAAATAAAATGTTGTTTCCCAGAATTCAAATATATATTAAATATATACTTTTTTGCTTTATCAAACTGAATTAATATGAAATAGAATTTTATGAAACAACACAATATATTCAAAGTGATTCAATCAAAGGAAACAGTAAAATATTTCATTGTATTACTATCTGATAAAATAAATTGTTTTTTGCTCTGGAAGTTGTTTTATTTATTTGTAAAGTTACTATTATTTATGATATAATCTAATTTAAACAACGGTGCTTTTAACAATGCTTTGATGAAGCCTTCTATCTCTATCCAAAATCATAAGAAAAGTGAAATTTTATCTTTATAGTATATTACAATACTTTTCAACATGATTACCATTTTTATTGGCTGTAATTATTAGAAACATTAATTTAAATCAAAAATAACATTTACTTAACCGAATTCCATAACAATCATATTGAATGTGCCATAAGTATACTCTTTATTTTAAAGCATTAAAAAAAAGGAATAGTTGAAGATATTCAAGTTTTCAAGATTTTCCACTAAAAATAAGGATGTATTAAAAAATAAAATGTCATACCTGCAACTGATGACTTGCCTCATAATCACATTGAAATAAATTTATAAAAAAAGAAAGTAGAAAAAGTTTTTTTCTTTATAAAAGAAAATAATCTTAACAGAATATTCTTTTCAGTAAAAAATTCTCTTATTATTGTCATTAGAAATCATTTTTAAAATGTGGAAAATTCTGGAAATGGGTGAGCTAAATCAATTTTTACAAAATTCGAAGATTCAAAGTAGTTTTATTTTGAATAAAAATTCTGAAATACACTTGTTTTAATTCTTGTAATGCAGTTTTTGCATTAATTAAACTTCTTTTGTCAGTAATTTTAATACATTCATATAAAAATTGAATATTTTAATATAGTGAACATTTTAATAAGTTTTGTTTTATAAAAATAAGGATAGTTTTATATAGATTAAAAGTTCGAAAATAAGACTCATGTAGCTGTTTTTTACAGTTGTTTGATCTTCATTGTGTATCCTCTATTGCCAATATTCGTCTAAAGAGTTTTCAATTCCGTTGTTTCCAAGAGAATTTTTATTAATATTGAAGAAGTGGTGAAGAAACTCGGAAATATCCAAAAAAATATTTTTCTTGCCTACTCATCAATACATAAAAGAAAATAAAGAAATTTATATTTTGAGTTTTTCAATGCTATTGAGCATATTCTTTTCTTATATTTCTTATGAAATAATTAAATATGCTTAAAATCTCCATAACAAATGACTATACAATAGATACAAAAAATAAAGAAAAACATTTACACATGTTTTCACATTTACACATAAATTCACATGTAAATGTTTTAATTTTTAACATTAAATATGCTTAATGATTTCTTGAAAAAATTTTGCTGAGAATTTCTTTCGAAATATCAATTTTCTGTTTTTTAATAAATATTTTTACATTAAAATCTTTTAGTTCATGACAAATATACAAGTATAATTTTAATAATTTTGTATAAATTTAATAAGTTTAATTAATTCAATAAATTAATAATTGAAACAATTATTAATTTATTGATGCTATAATTTATGATGAATATTAGGAAGTAAAAACTAATAATAAAAATTAATTTATTTAACATTTAAAAACTTCCCATTATTTGCTATTGTTATTTTTAAATCAAGAAAACTAATCATTAATAAATCTTTAAAATATTTTATAATACGACAGAATAACATGACTTTATGTATGTTTGTCTGATATAACTTCTTATAATTGATATGGCGTGGGATACCATTTTAATGTTATTATTAATTTATATTATATTTTTATTTCTATCCTTGTATTCAAAATCATAATAACAGATTCAAAAATATTTTTCGTTTATAAATATTGATAATATATTCTGAGCATGTAATTATAACAAATTATTCATAATATATTTATGTTTTGAGAAAAGAAACTAGCACCCTAAAGGTGGTCTATTAATAGAGACACCTGGAAAATAATGGAAAGAAAGAGTTTCCTCTGCAAAAGGCAGTAGAGTTATTAACCTTAATCCTGTAAATATTTTATGTATTTCATTACCAAAAACTTTTGCTCCTATGTTAATAGTAATTTGCTTACAGTTTACGTTTGATGCTAAGAGCAATATTTATTGCATGAGTTTCAAAAGATCTTTTGGCTTAGTTTTATATTAATCATTACACTAAAAGCTAGTTTATTTTAAAACTATTTAAAATAATTTAAAAAACCAATTAAACTAACTGAATTAAATAAATGTTGATCTCTATATGGAGAGTTTATATAACTAAGGAATCAAAAATTTTTTTCTTTAAAAATAAATCATCCTATTTCAATTGCAAAATAAACATTATTGTTAAAAGTTTTTAGTAATTATGATTTATTGGAATAACTATTAATTTAATTTAAGGCATTTCTCTTGTAATCAATAAAGCTAAATTAAATGAATTACATATATTTTAATAGTTTAAGACAAAATTTAATAGTTTATAGACAAATTGTTATAATAACAAAACTACATTAACTATTTTTCTATACTTAATCTACACTATATTAAATATATGTGACAAATTCATATTCCTTGAATCCTTTGAAATATTTATAATATGTATAATGAGAATTTTTATCGTTATCGTGTTAATATATTTTGTCTAAAATGGGCATAAAGACTAAAAATAATTAATCGTGATATCTATTTTTGAAAACAGAATGTGAATAACGTTTTTCTTATTATTTTGCCTACATAGCTGTAGTTCTGTATTATTAATCAATTAAGAAAAGCGAGAAAGTATTATAAATATGTAATTATTAGTAAGTTATAATTGATGTATTTGACTATGCCTTGGAAATTAAATTCAAATTTAATATATATCGACTTATTTAGAATTTATTACTATTTTGTAATGTTTTTATCATCTCTGATTTCAGTTTTGAAGCTGATAAATTGTTTTACTAAGCAGATTCTTTGTAGAAAAAAAGAAAATTGATTAAAATTTTGTAATAATATGTTTATTTCAATATAAAATAATAAATTTTTTGAAAGTATATTCCAATTTACCCAATGAATATTATACTGAAAAAGATGGTAAGTTCTTTTCCATGAAACATTTTTGATGATAGATCTCATCTTATTTCAATGCCTGTAAACTGTCCATTATTAATAAAACTGTGTTAAAGTTTGACAAAATCTGTAAGGTATGTATCTAAAAATTTGAGAATATTATTATTTAAAATCTTTTATATCCATATTTTAATTACTTTTAAAGTAAAAAAATGCAGTAAAAATCTTAAAGGTAATTTTAAGTTTATGAAAATATTTTATTACTACTAAGTACAAAGAATACTTTCTAGTATATATAAATATGTAGTTTTCTTGATTCACATTTGTTGACAGATTATTAACATTTCCTCCAAATAAGTGGTTAAAATTATTAATTTAATGATTAAAATTAATATTGTGAAAACTTTCTAAATGTAACTATATTTTCATTGACTGAAAATTATCATTTTAATATACTCTACATAGCTTCACCACTCTTTTAAACATTTATTTCATGGAAATGTAACCAACATTTTATACCCGTATTTGCTAAGTTAATCAAGCAAATATTTTGATGTGTTTCAAAAAATTTTGAATGTGGGGGAAAAGAATACACAAATATTCAGGTAACCAGAATGAGAATTTGTTAAGTAACTTAAGAGACCAAACGTAAGAAGTTCTATTATTTTTCTGTTTCATTTTTTGTCTAGTTTCAATAATATGAAGGCAATTCAAAATATTTTACCCTATTTTTTTAAATTCTGACATAATATTTAACACTTTAATTTAATTAATTTATAATATTTGATGATTTACAAAAATATCTTTCTGATTTTTGATTAAACAATTTAATTTTTCTGGTAGAATTCCTTAACACATAATTCATTTTAAGAAATTTATAGTTTTATTGCATGTATCAGCATAATAGATATAAATATGTTAAAAAATAAATGTGACTCTGAAATTAGGAGATAAATGCAATTGCTTTTTAAATATGTTAAAGTTATTTAGTTAAAATACATGAATTTAGAAATGGAAATAATGAATACATAATGTAAAATGTATGGGTTTTAACCAAAACTTACTTTTAAACTCCAGAAAAATTTGAAAAATGATAATTTTCAAGTCGTTATGAAAATCATGTTAAATAGGATAACAATATTGAAAATTTCTCATCTTTACTATTAAGACAATGTCAAAACTATAAAAATTTTGCTGCAATTCATTCATGAGAATTCTCTTCTCACATTTTTGGACAAATTATATCACAAAACTAAAAGGTACATGTTTTATTTAATGATATATTAAATAGAAATATTGATAATATGAAATCAGTTATAAAAGTATTCTAAAATTAAATTTAATAAAATTGAACAAAATATAAATGAAAATAGGATTATAGAAATAAATACTACTTTATAAGTTTGTTTTCTGTTACGCTCACTCATAAACATTGCTTAAATAATTACTTTGTTAACAATAAAGTTGAAATATGAATACCATATAATACTTTCCTAAGTAATCTTTGTGATTTGATATTTACAATCTTTTTCGTTCATCGTCTAAGTCATATTTTATATTATTTGAGAGAAAATAAAGAATTTTAAATACATATCGTTTTGTGTAAACAAACAGCAACAATAATTTTGTAATAATGATAAA
Organism: Latrodectus geometricus; assembly: GCA_026290005.1. Classification (NCBI taxonomy): domain Eukaryota; kingdom Metazoa; phylum Arthropoda; class Arachnida; order Araneae; family Theridiidae; genus Latrodectus; species Latrodectus geometricus. Next base: position 32,772 of record JAPDSC010031838.1, on the reverse strand, counting down.
ATTCTCAGTTAAAATATAGAAATCCGAGAATATATTATTTACATTTAATATAAAGGGTTCACTCATAAATTGTATAATATACTTTATTAAATATTTTATGTAAAAGTTTATTCTTAACTACATTATTACATCGGCAATATATGAATCATTTAAAATTTATGAACGAAAATATTTAAAAGTATGTTTCAAATACACAGAAAGATAGTTTAGCTGATTGAGATGAAATTTCCAGAAAAACAGTAAATGATTTAAAATTATGGCATGTAGGATAATTTTAAAAATAAATACTGAGAGAGAGATTCCAATTCTCAGTTACTGAATTTGTTCCTATCATATAAGAAACTGGTGTTTATTTTAATAATCTCCAACACAATATTTTAATTGATTCTAAAATCACCCATAATGTAATAGTATGACAAAACTCTAGAACACTGGTTTGCAATTTCTGATTTTGATATACATCCTGGGAGAGTATATTTGTTTATATTTAGAATTTTATCTTACATATAAATACCTCTATATTAAGGAACTATTTAAAAGCTTTCCTATTTCTTAATTTATTACTAAATTTGTACTTAGTTATTGATTTTACATAGATTTGTTTTGTATCTCCTGAAAATTTTAAATTTACGAAACATGTTTATGATATTTTTTTAGAAATTTTAAATGATATTTAATGAAACTAAATAACTCACTTTGTATTCTTATTAATTAGCAATTAGTCATTTTCTACGGATCATTAGACATGTTGTATTTAATATAGCTCTGCATTAAAAATAAAGTTACCCAAATATGCTAATTTAAATTAAATATATTGTGATGAATAATAAACATTCCCTAGTCATTTGGAGGAATTTGGCAGAATAAATAATGTGATAGAATCTACATAACTTAAGATACTTTACTAAAAATTAAAACATTAACCATACTAAACCGGCAACCAATTTTTTCTTTCCAACATTAATGAGACATAAATATTTAAATTAATCTGTAGCTATACAGGTTAGTTGAGAATCAAGAAATATAAAAATAAATTTTATAAATAGTCTTATATTTTATTAACTAAAATAAAGTAAATTTTGGATCAAATATCGGCTGCAGTATTTTCCAGCTGTTGCGAATATTTAACGTAGCAATGAAATTATTTTATGTTTACCAAATTCCCAATAAAAGCCAAAAAGTATTATTCCCTTTACATTTTAGTAGTTAATGTTTCATGGATGGACTTTTTATTAGTCTTAGATTTAATTTTCAATCCACAAATTAAATTGAATTTCATGATTAAATCAATCCTTGTACCCCCCCCCCCAAATGAAATAGTGGAACTGGAAATTTAACAAGGATCATTATTCTCTAAAATATGCTTCTATATTAGATATTCATGATAGTACTGACAAGTATAAAATTATATCCGGGCAATTCTAAACTTTCATGAAGCTTTATTGTATCCTATTATCATTGACATCCTGATATAAAAGAATCTTAGAAATATTCAACAAAGGTTGTTAGGGTATAGAAACATTTTAATCCTCTACTATAAAAATTGACTTCAATAGAATTAATTTTGATTTCTAAACTTACATGTTGCATACAACTTTGTCAAATGTAAATATATTTAATTAATTTAATTAATATTAGTAAAATTTTATTATCAAATTATATAATAAAAATTATTCCTACAAAATCAAGAAGTATTATATTCCATCCGATTAAATACTAAACATATCTAAGCATTGTAACTGGAAACGTTTATCAGTTATAAAAAATATTCATAATATATTTCAAATTTTAGTGTAAAAAACGTTAGACTTCCACATTTTTATCTATATCATTAAAAATGAAGACTTTTTCTCTCTTCGTAAACAATAAAGAACAAAATGTCAACATGCAAATTGCATGAATAATTATTATAATTCAGTTTTTATCCTGAAGAGGAAATGTTTGAATTACAAGATCTATAATAAATTTTCATTTTAGAAACATTTCTTTTATTTTTCTTTTGATTTATAAGTTTCATATCCTTTTAAGAGTTTCAGTATTAAGATCATTTATTAAGATTCTTACTGCATTTCCTATTGGGATCTATGTCATTTGCTTCATTTCCTATATTTTTGTTACTTGATGATACAGTAATGTCATAAAATATTATTTTTAGTTTTTTTGTGTTTCATTTCCCCTGACATTTTTTTTTATTAATTTGCTTTTATGCATTTTTACAATTTTTAAAATTTAAAAAAAGTAAAGCTTTCACAGTTATTAAAGAAAAAAAAACAGTTTTATGAAACATTTTCACAATAAATAAAATTTTTATATTTTAATTAAAGTGCAAATATTATAGTGTTATTGGAAAAAGAGGAAACATTTAGTTTTTGTACCAAAGTTTCCGTAAAAGTGATGTTGCTAAAATGTAATATTCCTTTTAGTTTCAGAAATTTCTTTGAAACAAATTTGAAATGCTTAAAAAAATGTCTGTTAGACTTAGAATAGAGGAAATGACAAAACAATCATGTAATGTCCAATAAAATATTATTTATTTTATTAAATTTTGAAAAATTAAAAAATGTTTAAAAATAAACTTATAATCACTTTAATATTTCTATGTGACACATACATATGTTTTTCATTTATAAAACATTGTGTATAATAGATAAATGCAAATTATAATTAATAATCAGTTGTTGATTTTGAGTGTCATCATTTTTAGATCTCCTTTTATTGTATTATTAATTTAAGATGCAGTTTATCTATAAAATGATTATGCTTGAAAAATTTTTGTAATTTGTACAAAGTAAAATCTTTTGCATTAATGTTTTGAATTTTAAAAGAAATATTTTTAAAATGAAGGTGTTAAAAGTTTTAAGAAATCATTTTGTTGTACTTTTATAAGATTTTGATAATTTTTATTTTTTCAAATATATGAGATAGAGTTATATTTTCCCTAAGCGATTTTAATATCAAAATTTTAGTTTGGAAAACTACTCTTGAAATAAAGAAAATATTATCCCCATATTCAAAAAAAATCAATAAAGATATATATAGCATACCATAAAAGTATGTAATATGTGTTAAAAAATGACAAAACAAATAATTTCAAACTTGTATTAAAATTTATTGTTGATAAAATCAACACACTTAAATTTTATAGTACTAAAAATTTGTATTTGTAAAAATCCTTAACGTTACGTGGTATGCTAAGAATGCTTTGTAAATCCCTTAATTTTTCCTTTATGAAATATAAAGAAAGTTGTATTTTAAATATTTTTCTTTTTAATTTCAGAATATTATTAGAATATAGAACCACTTTTCCCAGACATGCAATTTCAGAAAGCTAGAGTCTTGATGTAAATATGTATTTAAAAATACTTTCAATTAAATCAATATTCTTCAATAATTTAAATTTGTCTACATCTTACATATGCATTTTTACCATTGACGCAATTTCGTAAATTTTATCATAAAATTAAAATATTTTATTCCTTTGCAAAATTTTCAACAATGTTCATTTTTTTAAGACAAACACATTAGTCTCTTTAAATCTTGAGTTTTTACAGCTTCTAATTCTATCATAATCTAACAAAAAGCTCTGAAAAAGCTGATACTTGAGGATGCGAACATTGCTATTAAAATGAGAAACTAAATCCCAGGTCGTTTCTTAGCAAAATGGATAGAAAAATAGTTTTGTTGAAATAATGAGATTTCTTTATCCTAAAGTATTGAATCTCAGTTCTTTTAAAATAAACACTATCTGAAACAACTTAACTAAGTTAAAAAATCTAGTTAGAATGCCATTATAAATTTTAAGGCCCTTAAACTATCAATAAAATTGTAACATTCTACCATCATGGTTAATTAGATTTTTTCTATAAGCTTTAATTTGTTTCCCTTAATTAAAATTTTTTTCTTGTACAAATTAGGTTATCAGTAAAGTTTTAATACATTTCACATGAATAAATTTTTTTTTAATTTAAAATAAATGTGATTTAAGGAATGGATGAAAAAATAAAGATACATCATTGTTTGAAAATTAAAATAATTACAGAAATTTCTCCATTTACTTGTGATTGAGAATTGATTAATTTCAACTTAGCAAAATTATTTAGAAATAAATCATGTAATAAAAAATTGGTTTGTATATTATTCCATTTATAAAAAATAATTTATTTTATTATTAAACCAGTTAACAAATTTTAGTGATTCTTAAGATTTTTTTTAAATTTTTAACGATTAAAAAGAAAAATAGATAACACAAGTTTTCTTACATGTGTTATCTAACATGAGACAAATAATGTAACTAAAACAGAATTTAAAATTCACTAAAAATAATTTTTTTCAGTATTGCAAGATTATTATAATATTATATTTGTTGCATTTTTCTATAAAAGTATTATTTATAATTAAATATACATAATATTTTTATCAATATATTTTTCTGAATTTTACATTGAAAAAAGATTTTGTAACAAAATTTGAGCTAATATTGACAAAAAAATATTTTTAATAACATAATAATATTTTATTATTATAAGCAATACATGTAACTGCAATACACGTAACTTCTTTGAAAACTGCTTTTGGATATATATATATATATATATATATATATATATATATATGTTATAAATTCAAAATTTTTACCAGTTTATAAATATAACTTTAAAATGAATTTTCTCATAATAATTAAAATTTTTTATAAGATTAACGTTAATTTTAAAAAATGCGAAAATACTTCTTATATTGGTAATCATAATCAAATTCTTTAAACGAGTTTTCCTTTTTGTGTTATAAGAAAGTACAAAAATGAAAGCTTTTAAAAGGTTTTTGTGACATAATGTAACAAAATAATACATATTGCAAAGTACAATATTTGTTAAATAAAACAATATACGTTATGTAATTTTGTATCTATTTTTTCTCATACAAAGGTTACCAAAGAGTTTTAAAATTGTTGTCAGGAAAATAAAAATTAAATAAAACTCTTATCAAACATTTATATTGATCGTTATACTACAAGTTAAATAAACACATTATTAGTAGTAATTAAATTTCTTTTTCATCATTGCAAATATGGCGCAAAAAGTATTCTCATCTAAAATAAGACATTTAAGAATTTCTTAAATATGTTCACATATTGTTAGACTGTTAGATATCATGACCTCGATTTGATATAAAAGTGAAGCTAACATCTATATCAAAAATTTATTTTTTTCAATTGATTTATTTTAATAAATGTAATAATTGGATTTTTTGTGAGTTCAGTCTAGTTTTATAAAACAAAAAATTTTATTAATGGAGCATTTATATTAATCCTATAGAGCTGAGGAAATTAATTGAATAAACTAAAACTAATATTTTAAAAGCTTATACAATAAATTTATTTGATTGTATATTAAAGGAAAAGTGTTATGCTCTTATCATTGTAAAATAAACTAATTTGCTCAGAATGAATAGTTACAAAGTATTAATAAAACAATAGCAAAATATATATAGCTTACCCAAAATATGAACTCTGAGAGTAACATACGTTTAGTGGCCTATGACACGATTTGAGGTCTGATAGATTTGCTTAAAGTGTTGTCATATATATTATTATAGTATTCAAACTAATTTTGAAATTTAATATCTAAATAGTTTAAGTTATTATTTTCATGATCTCAATTTATTTACTCAATAAATATGATTTATACGATGCATTTATATCATATGAAACCATACAAAAGTCTTGGAAATATCTGAAATTGAGAGCGTAAAAGCAATAAAAACAAATTGGAGCAATTTATGAAATATAAGGGAAGATTATTTATATAGTAAAAGCAATGTTCTATAGTAAATAGAAAACATTTTTAAATTAAATTTTTCTGAAGAAAATTCAATTTTAAATAACTATGTTATTAAAATAGTTTTCACAAAATTGTAAAAATGGAATATATTGAATTCTTCTATTGCACAAATGTAAATTTTCAGAACAAAATCATCAACAGAAATTTATATTGAAGTGCGTTATAAAAGTTTATATTTTTAATAAAAACCATCAAAAATAAAAAGAATATACAAAAGTGTGAAGTATTTAAGTCTTCAAGTTCTCGTGTATTTTCCACGTGAGTTCATAGGAACTTTATTTAAAGAAATTATCTTTATTTCAAGCACATAATAGAAAATTTACGCATCTGCGTCAAATAATATAATAATGCAGTCCATTGGTAAATTGTTTAAATATTTTAAATGAATATTTTATGGATTTTGTGTTGATTTACTTTTAATACATAACTTTTCGTACAATCTACATTATAAAAAATTTAAATTTGAGAAAGATAACAGTAGCTGTATCAATTGAAGATAACGTAAAGAAATTTCCTTTTATTACTGTGTGTGAAAAGACAAAACAATGTCTTTCCAAAAGACACTCATATTCTAATATTCTCGCAGCTTATTTCTCTGACTAAAAAATATTTATATGATTGGTGTTTAATTTTTATTTTTGTCAAAATAATATTTTTAAAAATTAATTTATTTTGACTTAAGGAACGTAATTAATTTTTGAGCAAAGCATCAAAAATTAAGGACTTCAGATACTTTTCATGCACAAAAGTACAAATTATGTTCGAAACACATTGCAAAAAAAAAAAAAAAAAAAAAAGAAAAAAAAAAAAAAAAGAAAGAAAGAAAAAAGAAATTTTGTTAATTGTTTATTCTTTTAAAGTTCAGTAGTTTTTTCAGACAAACATTTTCTATTGTGCATATTTAACAATGCTGGATGTAGGCAAATTTCAGGTTTCTTCACTTGTGAAACATGAGCTGTGCCTTCTAGCCATAAACAACTTTTCAAAGGATTAAATATTATGGATATCATAATAAATCTTACAATGAAGTCCAAAATCATCATTGATTATGTGATAAAGGATCAAATAGATATATTTCTTTACCCTATTATCTCGAATATTCTTTTGCTGCCTTTTAGGTAATTATTATCTTAACATTTAAGGAGGAACTTACATTTAGACTTCGTTTTACATATCACCTTTTCTTTCATATGTTAATAATAACCTTTTTCTGCATACATTTTTTAATTTATGATAATGTAAATGGTAATTTATTGTAAAATATTTTTTCAATTTGATTATTTTTATTGGCTATTCTACGAATTTTTTAAGAGAATAATTTTGTTCGATTTCTATATAGGGAAAAGATCACGTACCGAATAACAACAAAAATATGTTTTCTCAGATTATTATATAAACTTAATTGCAGTATTTCTAATATACTTTCTTAGAGACGTTTGAAAAACTTTATGCAAATCTTATAAAATACATTATTCATGACTACAAGTAGCTAATATTTTTATACGCATATCAGCATATATTTTCATTCCTTACATGCAATAACATAAAACAGGTGCATCTCATTTTTAAAGAAAATGGAAATATATTTTTTCTCCTAATGAATATATTATTTTGAAGTATTTCACATGCTTCATTCTCATAAATATACTGAAACGTTACTATAATTAGAAGAAAATCTATTTCTTTTAACTTAATTCATTTCAATGCTATTTTTGTTTATTTTTTTCAAAGATAATGATATTTTACAATTTCATTTATGAAAGAGTACCTTCAAACAGATTTGAAATATTTATAATTATATTTCATAAAATTAAGTCTGTAAAAATATCTTGATTCATGTGAGCTATTACGGTAATTATGTTGTTGTTAATTACTTCTACTTGAAAAAATTAAATAATTATTTAGAAAATTTGATAAAAATAAATAAATTTCTCATTCTATCAAAAATAATCGTTTCGTACTCAAAAGAAATACATGAGAGACAGTACAAGAAACATTTGGTAAATTCTAGAATACTGCAAAATATTTCAATGTTTAAAATTTTAAAAAATTCAGAAAATATGACTGCTTGAAGTCAAATCTATGCAGATTTTAAATAGTATGTCTTCTTTATAAGCATGGATATAATTTCTAAATTTCGTGTGTTAAAGATATTCAATTTTTAAGTGTAAAGGATTGTCTAATATTGTAAAATAATTGGCAGAAACTGTAAATAGGAAGTATGAATTAGAAACTGGCTAAATGTAAATAACATATAGATGTAAAACTATTATAAACAGGGAATGCCTTTTATAGCCATGAGAGTACTTTTGTGTTTTGTTTATATGTTTTAAACAACTTAAATTATTAATGATAATATTCTAAAATGCATAGATATCATTCTAACTTATATATACAGATATTTTTTTTCTAAATGTGTACATCTATGTTTGTTTGTACATAGTTGCATTTATAAGTTTGCAATGTCCATTATTGTATTGTTGACTTTATTACAAAGCCTGTAAGCTTATTTACTATACTGTTAATAAAATTCGTTACAAATCATAGTTAAGTTTTTAGTCTAATTTTTAACATATTTTTCTCAAATCAAAATATTATCGCAGAATTATAGTGATGTATTTAACGAGTATTTTCTCTTCATTTCTTACTGTTCATTAACTTACCAAGAAAAGAAGAAAATATAAAATTAAAAAATATATGTTTTCTTTTCAATTTAAATTAAATTTTTTCTCAAATTTCCAAGCATTATTCGAGATTTTTGCACTTTGTTCACAAATAATAATTTTATTCGAGCTTAAAATTTAAGTTTTCATCTTTATGTAATATTTAAATTATAGATTAATCTTACAAAATTGTATTGTGAACTTCATTAAAATTAATGATATGATGAATTAATTAAAACATTACCAACAAAAATTAAAAGAAAAATAAAACAATTTACTGAAAAATATTATCCTGATTAAAAAACCTGTGATATTTATGGAACTAATTAACAATCTTGAATAAACGTCCTTTAAGAACCAATGAAAAAATACCTGATATTGATTTATTGTTTAATAGTGATTAAACTAGCAGATATAAATATTTTGTTTGTATTAAGCTTTCTTACTAATAATTATCTTTAACCTTTATATTTTAGCAGTTGCAAAAAAATACTGCTTAAAGGAACAATTTTTGGACATGTGTCTTCAAATAATGATTTCACTAACGAAATTAATCTCCAACAAAATCTAGAAGTTTTTATTCATTTTTGGAACATGCTCAAAATAATATTTTTTTATTTAGCTTGTCAAATATTAAACAAATATTTTTGATAAAATTTATTTGTGTACTTTTTTCCTTATTACATTTAGCTAAAATTAAGCATAAATTTAGAAAGAAATATTTTTAATAATGTGCTTCATAATAATATCATTAGTTCCGACTTATTTTTTATTACTAATATCTGTATTTTATGAAATTTTTTAATTTATTATGAATTAATTATCCCGAAGAAAATTTCAGTACCGCCTTCTATTTGTTATTCGTAAAAAATACCTACATATTAATAAAAATTATTGTTAAATTCAATCTTTCTCTAATTGGATGTATTCTTGTCAGCAATTATATAGCTTTTATATAGACAAAACAATTAAAATGACATACAATTAGGGAAATGCTTGAAGGTGCTATATAATAGAAGAAAATATATAGCCTTGCATTGTTTTTGAATCAAGTACCAAAACATTTTTAATAAAACATTAAATCACTTTGATATAATTATTTATCGATGCAAAATTTTCTTAGTCAATAAACATAAAAATTTATAAAATAATTCCAGCTGTTCGCTTTTTAACTGATATCCGTAAAAATCTAATGTTCAACTTATAATTTATATAAATTATCAGTTTAATTTGTCTATTTCAAAAAATAAAAAGAACTTTTATACAGTCATTCAGATTGTTGTTTTTCACATAAATTCAAATTTTAATTACAGAAAATTTTATACACAATTAGAGGAAATTATGATGTTTCATGTAATGTTATTTAAATCTTTTTAAACATCATGTTATCTCTAGAGGAATAAAATTGATTCTCTCTAACAATAAAATAACATGGATTTCCCCAGCTAATGCTCTTTCATAACTGTTCTTAGTTCAAAGAAAAATAAATGCTCGTATTTCATTTCACTTAAAATGTCAAATGTTTATTCTGAAAAAGCAATGACCTCACATGAATTTCTTTCGTTTATTTGCTGAGAAATTGATTTATCGATAAAGTTTTAACTTGAAAATATCAAACAGTTTAGTAAGAGAGAGAAATATATGTATATTATATTTTTATTGATCAAATTCGTAAGAAATATTGAAAATTGCATTTTATTTTTGAAATCTTTCAAACTTTCATTGTATTTTGAATAAAATAAAGGTATTATATTGTTAGGGACTATTGCTTGATTTTCTGTTCCAACCAATTTAATTTTACTATTAAATGTTTTATTATAAAGTTAGTAAGAAAGCCATAATATCACAGTACATGATTGTGATAAAGTCAAATATCTCCTTATTTGTAGCTTCAAAATGCTTTCAATACGAATCTGTAAAAATGTAAGTGAACATTTTTACGCATTCACAATGTTACCAATTTAATATATTTTCTATTTATATTTAAAATGTTGTTAGAAAATATATTTCTTTAAAAAATAGTATATGACCAAATACATATATTTAAAAATATATATAATAAAAATACATAAAAATATTTATATATAAATTAAATATACATATATATATAAATATTTTTAATTTAATGCGATTTATAATTATCAAATTAAAATATTTCTCTGTATATCACTATAAAATATATTATTTAGAAGCTCAAATTGAACATTATTGTATTTTTTGCTTAAATCCAATATAACTGATTTGAAATTATATAATATAATCAAATTAGTTTCATGTTTATTAATCAGGAAAAATAGAAGATTAATGTATAAATTTATACATCATTAATTTTAATCTCATTTTGAAATATTACTAAATATTTTCAATAAAACTTTGACATTAGATATTTTGCACAAATGTAATGTGTTCTAACCACATTCTTAGCTTCATACGAAACACATTTAAGCTAATTATAATTTATACAAAGTTTCCATTTTACTTAACAGAAAAACACATTTTTGCCTTATTGCCTTTGATAACTAAATGCATTGCTAAATGTAGCATAAATATTTGTGTTATGGTTTAATGAAGCAAAATATATATGCATAATTAAATTTCTTAATGAAGAAGGGGCTTGAGTAAATTTTCTGATATATAAAAGTAATAGACTATGCAATATTTTACAATTATTATTGAAACATTACCTTGTGAACAAATTTCATTCAATTGCATTTAATTATAAAATTAATTTTAAGTTTTTAGTCTTAATAATTTTCATTAACACTCTGCATTATAATAATGGAAGTAACATTTTATGATGGAATAAAGCTTAAAAAATAATAATAAATATGGCTGATAATAGATTTATAATTAAATTTTTATTTACGATTCTATGATTCTATACGTGGGAAGTAATTTCTAATAATCTAAATTTTTACATAAATTAAAAATATATTAGGTAGTCTTGTTTAATCAAATATAAAATGTAACTAAAATAAAATTAAGAGCAATTGTAGTTGGGTAATTATTTGTGAATTTTGAGGTGTGTGCATACCTAAGCAGCTTACAAAAGAACAATTCTTAACTTGTCAACTGCTGACTCGATTATTTGCAAGTACTTTCCACACGCACAAAATTTGCATAATACTAGCTACCTATAACTCAATTGCTTCTCTTTGCATAGATTAAGAAAGAGTGTAACACATATTTCTGTTTTTCAAACCAATTTATGAGTTAAATTTTAAGTTAAAAATATAATAAATATCATGTGTAAAAATGATCTTTTAAAGTAAATTTGTATGAAAAAAAGTAAACGAAAATAAACACTCCATGTTTAAATTTTGGCATACTTGATAAAGACTTATTATTTTTACAAATATTTTAACATACAGTAAGAAATAAATATTTTAACATTTTCATACATGTAAAGTATATAAACTTGTTGGTTCTAAATTATCTCTTTTAATTTACTTTCCCTGCAAGCATTAAAATGCACTAAAAAGTAAATATGTTTATATTTATTATGAAAGTAATTGCTTATGTAATTTATTAGATTATTAAGATATCTATCATCTATAGTACTAGCTTTTAAGAATTTGGAAAATAAACATAAAAAGGCAGGATTAGAAATAAAAATTAGTTACAAAAATGTGTTTGGTACTCACAGATGCTTATAAAAACAATAAAAAAAATATTAAGTAAAAGAAAGACAGTGATACTGTGAAAAACACATTTTGGTGATAACCTCAATAATTAGTTTTGAAACACGCTAAATGTGTAGTTTTGTATGAAATATTATTCATAAAATTGATAAACCTCAACAAACTTTGAAAATGATTTTAACTAAGTGCTTAGATTAACAGCACAACAGATTATTTATAAAATAGTACAATTGAACTAATATTTCTGGAAAATTTTAGGAGTATTTGTATTTATATACTTAGAAATATATTTTATAAAAATGGTTTGCCCAACATCTGAAGAATACCATACCATACCATACCATATAATACAATGCAATCCATCCATATATGCATACATACATATATATGTAATTATATATCGATATAAATTTAAATAATTTCCATTTTAAAATATCTGTTCGAAAATTGTAATTCAATCAAGTTGCTTTTAATAGTATTAAAAACAAAAATATAATAATGAGATAAAATATATTTTAATAAATAATTTTCCTCTTTAAATGCTTAGAGTGTTTAAAATATGCTTACATATACTTATAGTCAAACTAGAGTTATAATATTCATTATCGCTACAAAATATTTAAATTAATTAATATTTATATTCCTTTAACAGATATAATATGATCTTATCAGAAAATTTTATATTAGACATAAATATATGTCATTAAATAATTCAATATTTTGCAGTATCAATTAAGACAAATTTAAGTGCATACTGGAAAAAAAATGCTGAAATAAAAAATTAATTTTCATTTTCTTTAAATTATTGAGACCTATTTTGTAGTGAATTTAGAATCTTTCATAGATACGTGATGAGAATAATTTTACCACAAATTTTATCTTTTAATTTAAAAATGCCAGACATAAGACATTTTGCATTCAAGAAAACGAGAAACTCTGAAAAATTCAAATGATCAGTTTGGAAATATCTAAAACTTTAAATAAAGTGCATAGGATTTCAGAACAACTTCTGATTTTATAGTTAATATTTGCGAAATAACACTGCTTGTTTCAGATAGCAGACTCAATTAAAAGTGAATTAAAAATTCAAACTGCTTTCTATCTTTATTTTAAATCTTCTAAGGGTTTGAGAAAACTTTGAGATTTCATTCATGAAACTTAAATCTATATCCTTTGTTTCGCACTTATAAATTTAATTACGGATAAATTTTCCATTATAATAATTCTCTGGAAAATCAAATGAGGAATAAATTTAAATAAAAATAATTAAATTTTTTGTTTCTTCTAAATCTAGTGTATTTATCCATATATTTAGAATAAAAAAAATTAACTAGAGCTTCAAAATTAATTATAATCACAGAAAAGCTATTGTAATTGGAAAGTAAACATTTAAATGTATTCTCTTACAATTTATTTATTTTAAGTACATTCTTGAAAACATTTATTTTGTTTTTTTATCCCACAAATTTTTATTAAATTGGGCTTACACCTACAGTTTAAAAAAGTGAAATTTCCGGTAATAACAATCATCTAGGATGTTGTTGTTGCTGCTTATCCCTCTTCTTCCGGAAAGCCCACAACAGGTCCAGAAGATCTGGCATTGGCTAGTATTTAGCATATTTTTTTTGGAGAGGAACCAGAAGGGCAGAAGACTGACTTGTTCTTTGAATACACATGCCATAGGTACCTGCTTATAGGGTAGGCAACCATTCATACTACATTCATACAAGGAAAAGACAAAGTAATGATAGAAAGAACAATCATGCCCGAACCGGGATTCGAAACCAGACCTTCCTACTCACAGTCAGGCATGCTAGCCACTAGACAGAGTAGGCGGCATCACCGAGGTAGAAAAAAGTGTAGATTTCAAAATCAATCCTTTCATAGTTATTTTTGATATTACAGAAATATCCATTATGTAAGGTCTATTTTATAGATTTAGTCTATTTTAAATATTTAGTACCACTTGTCTATTTCCATACTGAACACTTTTTATACTCTTTATTATGATTTTGTTCCTAAAAATAACGAAAAATCAATTTAAAATGAAGACGATATATTCAATTTTCCAGAAGAAATTGAAACAATGTAATTCTAAGATTAAACCTAACAATCTTATTTCGAAGAATTTTCCTCGCGGACTTAATTGATCAGAAATTAAATCACTCCAAATTCATTGTTAACCATACTTAATTTGAAGATAATTCATTTAATTAACTAGATAAGTTATTTTGTAAGCTTGTTATCCAGAAAATTTTCTTTATTGTATGCAGGAACAAATTGAATAATTTAATTGGGGAAATTATGTTCAGTCCCTAATTAGTCTTTCGTAATTTAAATTTCTATTAAATTAATCATAAATATTTAAGTTTTGGGCATTGTTAGAGTAATAATTTGATTGTATATATATATATATATATATAAACCAGAACTGGAAAAATTTGCTTCTTCTTAGAAATTTGTATTCCATTATAAATCTATTTGATCAAAATTAATTGTATACTTGTATTTTATGCGTAAATCTAAATTTCAATAAAATAAGCATTATTGCAGCCCTTAAAATAACACATTGAAGTATGTAAATTTCACTTAAAGCAACAGATTAATTTCCCTGAGAGTAATAACAATATAGAAACAAAGAAAATTAAAATATTGCTCAAATTTCATCCGAATTTCTATGAAAATAGCTCTGTCCATCTTAACTAAAACAATTTAAAGTGATTTCAAGTGTAAAATTAACCGAGATTATTTTTATGAATGAATTGCATTTAATTATGAATGGATATCGTTAACACCTATTATAAAAATTACGCTTGTTATATTCAAATTTCAGTAAAAATTCTCAGCATGAGTTTTTATTGTCTTTAATTCTTAAAATGAAATTGTAAGCCTCATTTCACAATTTACATTATCTTTACTTATTTCCTTTGTGCCACTCATGACTTTAACTACTTAGTTTTCTCAGCTAAAAAATCAGACATAATATATTCTACGTTAAGAGCCATAGCTCATCTGATAGATTCATAGTGCAGCATAAATTCGAAAAATAAAAATAATGCTTTTAGATAAGTTTTCTCAAAAAGTTGCATTTTGTACTCATGATGCATTATATAAATGTGCAAAAATTTTATTTCTGATATTAATGCTTTTAGAAAGAAGTGAGTAAAGGATAAAAGCATAAGAAAAATGGCATTTATCTTTTCCCTTTTTCCAAAAATCTAATATAAATGGATCTTCCCTCAAGGCGAAATAAATGATCATGTTTCAGATAACTTTATAAATGTCATCTAACTTTATAGGTCAAATAAAAAAAGATATTTTATTCGTGTATTTTTTATATTATTAATCAATAACTGAAACTTTTTTACTGAAAATATCAGCTTATGTAATTATATATATTAGTAAATTCCTAAAATACAATAAATCTGTATTTGTTATAAAAATATCTAAAACGCTTGTATGATTAAAGATCTTTTTAGTAAGTTTTTTTCAAGAAAATTGTTCTCCAAAGTAATATTATAGAGAGAAATGAGAGATAAATAAAATAATCAATTTATTATTAATCACAAAAGTTGCTCAATAAAAAAAACTATTTAGAAAATCTTTATTTTGAATTTATAACTAAACAGGTTGAACTAATGCCAGTCTCATTAAAACAGTTTATTTATTTACTTATTATGTTCAAATATCTAATATATTATAAAAATTTATAAGTGATTTTAGCATTTATATTTATATATCAGAGTTGTTATTTCTCAACGCATGTCGAGATTGGAGAATACACATTTGAAAAGGTGAAGTCTTTCACCTACCTTGGCTCTGAGATAAACACCGAAAACTCTATTCCTCAGAAGTAAGGAAGAGAGTAAAATCGGCCAACAGATGCTTCTATATCATAAGTAAACTTCTCAAATTTATAACATTAAAAGGGGCAACAAGCTTCTGATTTATAAAAGCCTTATCAAATCAGTCTTCACCTATGTTTCTGATGCCTGGACCCTGTCCCAAGCTGATGAGAGAACCCTTACTGCCTATGAGAGGAAGGTTCTACGCTCCATTTTTGGTGGTGTTTGCAATAATGTAATTTGGAGAAGGAGAACTAATTCTGAACTTTACAAGCTATTCAAAGAGTCGGACATTATAAACTACCATATCATACAACGTATGAAATCGGTCGGACATACAATAAATATGAAAGATGATAGAACAACTAAAATAATCCTGTTGGTAAAACCAACTGGAATTCGAAAAAGAGGCAGACACCGACTGAGATGAGCTGACTGCCAACTATAAGAATTTGACACAATTAGGGACAAAGACTCGAGAACTGTGGTGCGCAGAAGGAAGAAACGGCATGACCTTCTTGAGAAAGCCAGGGTCCACCCAGGACCGTCGAGCTACTGATAATGATAAGAGTTGCTATTGATTTTTAACGAGTAAATATATGTATATTTATATTTCTTATTTATTCTTAATTTAATTAAAATTTTAATTCATCCTAAGTTTTTAAAATAATTCCATTAATGGATAGTCAATTAATCTGAGATTCAATGAAATAAAGTTTCACCATTTAATGGTTTATTTATTTACTAGAAATCTTACATTTTAGAAATTTAACATTTGTTAACAGTTCATGATAATTTATTGTAATAGATTAATTCATAATACATTTTTTTTATCCTTTCATAACATTAAATCTAAAAATGTCTAAACCATTCATTTATGCAACTTTTATAATTATTTACTTAATTTATTGCATTCATTTCGAGTTGTCCATTGTTGTTTAGCAAAGCCACTAAAAGAAATTGTCTAGTAATTTTTAATCTCCATCAAAAAATTAAGTTGATTCCAAAGATTAAATTTACAAAACTGTATACCAGGCGATGCAAAATATAACCTAAGAAAATTTAACAATTGCAGGTATTCCCAATATTCTGATCATCTTCTAATCTGGAATGGTACCCATAAATTTTCTTACTAAAAATAGTAACATTTTAGCTACGAGATTAGTATCTTTGCAATTAATATTTTGAACTTGATTGACAACAGAAATATTTCCATTGGTGTTGTTTAAAACTAAGTTGATACAGTTATACAGTATAAATTTGATACAGTATAAATTAAATAATAACAAATAGTAGAGAGAAATAATTAATAATTGGGCATGGTTAGTGAAGTTTGAATGAATTACATTATCCATGTACACACACATTTAATTATTTTCCTTTCCACAGAAAAAAATATATATACGGTTATGAAATTCATAAAAAAAAGTAATTTCACTTTTAATGAGTAATGCAGCTGATTCAGATAAATCTACACTAAAAATCCCTATATTATAAAAATATGAAATGTGAGAAAAGTCTGGAAAGAAAAATAATGTTCTTTTTTTTATTTAATTTCAAATTATATTAAGTTTCTTAATTTAAACTCTTTCATTCTCGAAAATTTACAAAAATGTATTCACACATATATAGACCAGAATAATTTATAAACATTGTATGATTGGATAATCGCTAAGAGCTGTTTACCCTGAAAAGGGCAGTTAAGAGAATCTCTAATGAGCCATCAACAAGTGAGAAAGCTGTAGCAGATTTAGCTTAACTCACTAAATCTATTATAGCTGCCACTTAATGATGACATGCCATACTATACCCATATGCATGCGAAAAGGGGGGCTACGGTTCTCTAAAAGTCATAAGAGAGTACAAATCTCCATTCTATTAGGCTTCTGACATCGCTAACATATCAAAATACTTTTAAATATTTTGCCACTCTGGCTTGTAAGAGCAAACCTTGGGGTGTTTACTCAACAAACCCAGCTTTTACTCCTGACATCTGGCAAACAGTTGCGATTGCATCTTTTAGACTAATGACTGTCTACAGAATCATTTATTTTGCATTGGACTAGCTGATTGTCTGTTGTGTGTTTTACGTAATAGTCGATGGCCAATGACGGTGGAACATTCGGAGGAGTGTGAAGCAGTGACAAATTTTTCTTGTAGATTTCGTCACTATTGGTATGGAGGGAGTTTAATGGCCTAACGGCCAATGTAGCTGGCATTTGACAAGTAAACACTGAATGATTTTTTTTTCTGTCAGTAGCAATTAGAAAATTAAAATATTTTAATCACATTGAGAAATTAGTAAATTTTTACACTTAAGTTTTTGTATACTGTTTATAAAAATTTTATATCAGTTTCCTAACATATCATCTTGAATGTTTGACAAAAAAAAATCTCACAGTTAACTATTAATTTAATTTACTAATACTCTCTGCTGTCAATTACATTTTGTGTGTCACTACCACTAAACTTAAACTTGTAGTTAACAAATTTTAACAGCATATTCCCACAGAAGTTAAACAATATCCTTATAATTCAAATACATTCGAAATTATTTTCTGTATACTTAAAAAGAAATTAATCAAATTACTCAAATAATAAGCAAAAATAATGTTATAATGAGATTTTAGCATCTTTTTAAAAGCATAAATTATTTTATTGAAAGAATAGGATCTATGATTTCCTAAAAATAGAAATACTGGAGGAAAATGGAACTGCTGATTCAAAATTTTGAAGAAGAAACATTTTCCAATAGTGAAGAAGTTTAGTCGGAAAACCAATATTTACGGAACGAGTAATATGTTGCTCAATTTGGTGTTCTGCAAAAATATTTTATCAGCAAAGAAAACTAATCAATATTATAGCTAAGAATTCACTGGTGAATAACTCAAATAGTAATTTCTAAAATTAATACTGTCCAACATCTTAAATACACGAATAGACTCTTCCTCACAAAATCATTGAGAATAAATTAAATAACAAAAAAGAAAGACATATTGTATTGGATCTCAAACGGCTGATCGTGAAAATGTTCCTTATCTTTTAAGTATTATAGTAAAAAAATCAAAAAATAATGTTGTAATAAAGTAGTTTTAAATTGCTAACATAAAATAATAGTGAAATAAGGATTTTATATATTTCTGAACTCTGTATTCAAACATACCACAATGGAAGTAGAAGAACATATTTTTAAGTATTATAAATCTTATGTAATACGTGATCGTACCCCGATCATCAAAGAGCCATAATGGATAGGTGCCATTAATGGAGTCGAAACAAGATTTCTCTCCATAGAATTTTCCTGACCTTGACAATTTGTCCATCAAACGATAAATGTTCAGTTGGTGAATAATCTGGTAAAATAAAGAAAAATCACTGAAGAGCAAAGTAAAAAGCAAGATTATTTCTTGCTGCAGAACACTTTCCTAACTGTCTAAATTTGTTAATGGATATTTGGGTGAAACCTTTTCAAATATTTTGAGATTTAGTTCGTGCTTTATAATAATCTAATGTAATTTTGTTAACTAAATTTATTTTTGGCAAAAATATATTTGATTA
This sequence comes from Latrodectus geometricus, assembly GCA_026290005.1. Taxonomy (NCBI): domain Eukaryota; kingdom Metazoa; phylum Arthropoda; class Arachnida; order Araneae; family Theridiidae; genus Latrodectus; species Latrodectus geometricus. Next base: position 13,228 of record JAPDSC010031838.1, on the reverse strand, counting down.
TCACTAGAATATTTCTGTAGTTTAGGATAATTATTAATAACAATTCGCATCATTTAATCGACTTTGACAAAATATTAATATTTTATTCTTTATCCCATGAGAACGAATTAAAATAAGGTGTTGACACTGAAACCTGACGTGAGCTTTTATCTTTGCCAACAAATACTAGATTTATTTTAAAAAAATTACTAAAATTCTATTTTGTAGAAATTTTTATGTGGAACCATAATAACAAATGGTTGCAAGTATTTATAAATAAATGAAAATTTTTAGTTTGATACTAGTAATTTAATTTATATTTAAGTTTAGAAAACAAGATGTCGATATTAGCAAATATTTTCTAGTTAGTATTTGTCATTGAAAGTAAGTTGAGAATCAACTAAATTCTGTTTTAAATAAAATCTGTAGTTATAATTAAAATTTTTATGCTATATCTAAAAATATCAAGTAAATATTAATTGCAGTTCATGCATTGCAATCAGAAATATAGTATAGTTTTTTCTACAAGATAAGTCTGTACAAAAGTATTGACAAATAACCTAAGAATATTTACAAGTAATTGGAGAAATAATTAAATTTTTGCACAATATTTGGCCATTAAATTTTCATACATATAAAATATTTCATTTTCTAAAATTACACAATTTCAGTTTAATTAAAATATTATATTTATTTAAAAAAGGCTTCTATTCTCAAATAACATTATTTACTGCTTATACCATTTGTTGTACTTAATTCTTGATATATTTTTTGGCTTTTATTTTAAATTATTATAAAAATATGTATTAAAAAATAGCCTACATTTTTCAGCTTTCTTGAAAATTCTACTGCTGACAGCTCAACTTGAATCGAATAAGAGGCTTTAAGGATTTCTTATTTGTGGACGCTAGCTTTGCTTTAAAATGAGAAACAAAGTCCCAGCTGTTATTTCCAACTAAAATCGATGGCAAATGTTTTATTAAAAGTTTAGCTGCTTGCTGTTACATTTGAAGAACTTCTTAAAATGTATTTAGAAAAATAAAGTTTATTTTGAAAATTTGATTTATATAAAATAACATTTTATATAACAGGTGTTCCTATAACTTTTACAATGAATTTCAGGTAGCATTACATATTAACTTTTATAATTATTCATTACATATGTATCTAAAAAGTCCACTTTTCTCAATCAATTTATTTTAATGTGTCGAATTTTAACATAATAATAGTTGAAATATTTATCATAAAACTATTATTTACACTAAATATTAGAATATTTATACATTTACAATAAATATTGGTATGGGTATAGTTATTGAAAGAGTTTATACTAAATATAGGAATAGGAATAGTTATTTTTAATAAAATTCGTTATTTTAAATTAACAGTCTTAGAACGTAAAATCTTAGAAGTTGAAAATTTTACTTTCGAAAAAATTGCTTATTTAAAGTTAATTCAAAATAGTTTATCATAGAAGTATAAAGTCATTGCAGATAAAGTGAACTTTTTATTTAAGGTAAATAAATACTATTAGTTTGTAAAAAAGAAAATACTACAAGCGTCTCGTCCAACGATATTAAGAATAAATCAAGAAAAGCATTGTAGTTAAATTTTCTACATTTAAAAATGATTTTAATAAAGTCTATAATGAAGTAGATATTCATATGCATACTGAGTGATCATCAAAAAATTGTTTTGCTTTTATTGACTTTTAACTAATCTAATTATTTTATTACTTTAAACAAAAACACATTAGTCATCATTTTAATAATTCAGATTTTAGACAGTCTTATCTTAAAATAGCATTTTCGTTACGCATTCGTTAGCATTTCGCAAGGTATGCAAAATGGGTTTGAATTTGCCTCACCACAGAAATTTCATTTATACTAATCATTGCAATAATTCCTAATATTGCAATTAGGAATTATTGCAATGATTAGTATAAATGAAATTTCTGTGGTGAGGCTGACAAATGTTGATGGTAAAGTAATATCATATATCTTAATTTATGCAAATGATTTAAGAAAATATTGAGGTTTGTTTTGTCTAATGCGAATTTGCATATCAATGGTGAAGAGCAATGCCTTTTTTGTTGCTAATAATTGGACATTTGTCAATTAATTTAGACAATCCAACCACCACAGATTCATGTATGCAAGTAGATCCACTAGTGAAACATAATCAATCACTACTTTACCCTTTAAATATTTATAATGTCACCATTGAAATATCAGATAGAAGTTTTGGAGTCTATAGTGCATTTTACTCAGAATTGTCATTCAAACAATCAGAATTTTAATATTTGCTGTACTCTTCTGCTAAAAGAAGAGAATGGTGCCATTTATCAATTTGCACAGGAGTTTCAATTATTGATTTGCACAGACTGGATTCCGAAAAGGATAATTACCAAAATATCTGCAATCGTCGAGAAAATAATGACTTATGGTTCATCAGTTTGAAATTTATCCATGAATTTTAGGAAAAAAAGCAACTAAAATTTCTACAAATTTACGTTACCATACTAATTTCTAAAAGTTACGAAACAAAATTTATATTTTCGATCTAGAGAAATTCCAAGTGGCACAAAAACTATGCAAAAATTGCTTTAAAAACAAAAATTTTACAATGAACCATTTACAGCTAATACAATATATTGTGAACAACTAATAAATAAAGACGTAATCGATCAAGTGGATAAATGCCAAGGTAATATATGGTTGATCGATCAAGTAATCGATCAACCATATATTACCTTGGCATTCCACTGCATATACTGGCTATCCTCCACAACCCCCTACGTACATTTTCACTGATGGTTCGATATTGGAAAATAAGACGTGTACAGTAATCATTCAATACTAGATCAATACCATGCAACCAAAAAAAAAAAAAAAAAAAAAAAAAAAAAAAAAAAAAAAAAAAAAAAAGAAGATAATTTTTTAAGCTAAACCATGGCCATAGCTCAGTAATTTATCTCATAGAACAAATGAACCTACTAGATGTGACAACATCTTGTTGAAATATGGCTGTGGGGAAGCCCTGAAGATGAGAAAGAACAACTGGCTCGAATACCTAGAAGATGTTGCTCCGGATCTTTAAAGTACAGACAATGTGTATTAGAGGAATGCGATAAGGATATCCAATACAGCCTCATACCATTATACTCTTTGGAGGACCAGTGAGGCGGTCATAACGCAGCTGTTCATTATCCTCTCTCCTCGGTGTCCCCAGACTCGAATGCGTTCATCGTGTTGATGTAGACAGAAGCGTGACTCGTCAATAAAGACAATTTCTTTCCCTTCTGCCATTCACATCCATCTTTTATCTCACCATTGATAGTGAAGATGTCAGTGGTTCTGCGTCAAGCGTAGAAGAAGCAATGGACCATTTGCGGACAAACCACTCTGCTGTAAACGTCGTCGAGTGGTACGCTCAAATACTAGATGATGCGTTAAAAACTGAATTTGCTGTGCTATGGTTCATGATGTGGCTGAGTAATCCGTTACTGCTATGTGCACAATTTGCCTGTCATCAAGTGAAGTCGTCCACTGATGCAATAGAACATGCCCGTTTGTTGTACCTTCTGCATTTAGCGATCACATATCCGTATTACAATTGTTTGGCTTACGCCAACACGACTATAGATTACCTTGAAATAAATACACAATCTCGGTAGACCACTATCCTTCCTTTGTAGAACTCGGATACTTGATCTAAAAATGAGAGCTGTTTTCTACGTGGCATAATTAATTTTTTTTTTCAAAAAATTGCGAGAAAAATTCAATAACCGAACTTAAAATAGTCGAAATGGAAGCCTTAAATGGACCTTTAAAGTAGCGCCACAGACATAAGTGATGTGCGTTTTCACTGAAATTTTAATCATTTGTATATCTCTTCTTTGCTAATGCATATTATAAATTTCATGGTATGTCTTGTAGTAAATTTCATTGTAGTATTCCTTCAGGGTGTTACATTTACAGTGGACAGCAGTGTATATATAATCTTTTTCTTTTACAAGAACAGAAAAAGAACTTCACTGTCAAGGATTTTATGAAACTTTTGAACTTACTATTCATTCAATTGTTTTTGTTTCCTCAAAATCCAGCAGCAGCAAAATAAATTGTCAAAAAAGTTTTTTTTGTATTAAAAATATATTATATTTGATTTTTTAAATTCAAAGTTATTATAAAATAAGTTAGCCGCGCGAAAATTTTCATCTCTTGATAAAAATGTATCACTACCTTTCCAATATTCCAATTAATATAAAACAAAAATGTGGTTTACAACAAAAAATATACTATTCACTTGTCTCACAATTTCTATTATTAACAGAAACATTTAAAACATGCTTTATTAAGCCAAATAAACACCAAACTACAGATCCATCTAAAATTATATTTCGGCGAGAATCTGATATTTCAATTTTTGCTCAGACAACTAATCAAGAAGACAAATAATAAATCAATCTAACAAACACATTGTTATTTATCAGTAAAAATGGATATCACAACTCTCTAAACTTCTTTTTCAAGCAGACAATCTTGCTCATCATTCTGCTGAATAGAATAAAACTTCAATTTTTTCTATCTTGTTAATTTGATTAACTTGTCAATCGAACAAGAAAAACAATAAATGAAAAAATTGAAAAAATAATAACTCATATCTTCCTAAATTAATTTCATTAATCAGTAAATTAAAATCTGTCTCCCTAAATAAAAATGTTGCTTTACTTTATTGATTTTTCCTTACTAGCTATCTAAGGAAAGCAAAAATGATGTAGAAAATATTTGTCATACATATAAATTATAAGTCTTTTTCAAGAAGGAATTTACTTATTAAATGAATTGATCAAGAAATCAATTAAAACTTTTGATGCTTCGTAAAATGTATATACTCATAATATGATAATTCTGACTCAACATTAATTTCGTAATTGAATTCTGAAAAACTGTTATAAGAACCTTTATAAATTTGAGCTCAACTGAGATTTTTATCGTGGAATATTTGAGGAACGCGCTTTGTATTTTAAAGGGACATTTATACATCCTGCTGGCCACCACAAATGCAACAATCTGAAGCAAGCATGCAAATAACATGAAATTTACAAGATGCATTAGTGGAGGAAGGATATGCAAATGATTAGAATTTCAGCTCAGCCGCACATCATGCGCATATGTAGTACCATTTCAAAGCTTTAGTTAAGACTTGGAGATTTCGACGATTTCAAGTTCGGCAATTGTGTTTTTCTTCTAAATTTTTCAATTAAAAAAGAAAACGATCATGTGCTTTTTAGAAAACAGCTATGATGTTTTGTTTAAGTATCCGAGTTCGACAGAGAAAAGATAGTGGCCTACCGAGATTGTAGATTATCTTTCAGGGAAATGGTAGTCGTGTTGGAGGAAATCTAAACAACTGTAATTCGGATATGTGATCGTTAGGTGCAGCAAGGTACGACAGATGACATATTCTATCGCATCCACCTCAGTGCATTATTTCATGTCCGAGGTGTTGGAGCCAGTTGTCCTTCCTTAGATCCAGTTCTTGGTCACAACCGTATTTCAACAGGATAATGCACAAAAATACGGGGAGCACATTCTTTGAGGGTTCTTCGTCAATACCCAGATAGAATTACTTCTGTGGTCGTGTCAGTCCCCGGAACTTTCACCGATAGAAAACATATGATCCATGGTTGCTGAACGATTGACCCAGATTATATTCCAGCTGCGACACCAGATAAACTTTGCCAACGTGTATATCAATAGGGGCTATTCTGGCTACTGATTTTGACAAGAACCACACTTCAGAGAAGTTCATAAATTTAATAATTTAAAACTTGATCAACATATTACCTACAAAATTAATGTTGTGATATCTTTTGTGTTTCTTGGTGTTGCAATTTGGATGGCCAACATTGCACTTATTGAATAATGTTATCTTGCCAGAGTATTTATTTTATTCAAAATTTTTTAAGAAAAGAAAAGGAATCAAATACATCCATGGTTCAAAAAATAAAAAAATAATTTTTTTTAAATTTAAAAATCCAAGCAAAGTGTAAAAACTCGAAGCTTTTAGATTTATAAAATTTATTAAACAGAGGTCTAAAGAATTACGAAACAGGGGTATGAAAATTTTGTGTTATAATGTTAAAAGCAAATTCACAACCAGTTACGTCAAAAAAGTCTATATTAAATTAAAATTGTCTTCGCGATGTTTTCATTTCATTTACTTTTATCCACAAAATATTATAGATTTGATAAATATTCTAGAATTTTTAATGATACTCGTTTACATACAACTTGAGTTGTTCAAGACTTCCTACATCATGTTCAGGCTCTTTCATGACCAGCTTGCTCCATAGACCTGTCCTCGATAGAGCATGTTTGGGACCAGCTGAAACATTGATGCTGGTTTGTCACTGTGTACTTGGTTTGGAGGTGTTTTGTGGGCACATCCGAGTCTTGACTACATTAGACTACAAATAAACTCTATACCAGACCATGTGGAGGAATGTATATCAGCAGGAACAGGGCTTACCTGAGGTTGCACATCATTTGCCTAATTGTACATACTGTATTTGTTTAAATGTCTTGAATTTAGGGTCAAGTGAATCTCACATCTGTATCATTATGTGTATTAAATTTCACTTCGATCCCATGCTATTATCTTAATGCGCTGTTTTAAAACGTTTCTGAGTGTATTATTGATTTGAACTGAGCACAGTAAATTAAAAAATATATTTGGTAGTGTATGTATGTAAATGGTGTGTTTTGCGAATATGTCTACCTGCAACTAAACAAATTATATAAGGTTGTTTAGAATCATAGCCTAACTCTACAGAGCCGAACCTTCTACTTAAACCTTAAAAAATTGTGTTTCAAAAATGCTGCTGCAAATTTAATTTTGAATTCAGTTTATAATTGTTCTAAAATATCAGGTTATAAATTTAGACATACTTATATGAATAGTTTTGAAATTAAAGTGGAAATAGTAGCTTAAAAAATATCAATCGTAGCATTTGGAACTATTTTAAATAACCCACAATAAAAGAAACTTTCCAAGTACAGAAAGAAACATTTTATCTTGAGTTTCATTTCGAGTTTTGAATTCCAGCTTTCATGTCATTTTGCATTCCAAAAACGAGAAGCTGTATAAAAGTTGCACGAGATCAATTTTAAATGTCGTGAATGTTTCTGCGAAACGTTTGAAATTTTAGTTCCATTTTCCATTCCATTGTTAATACTTCCGAAATAGCTTCAGAATTTCTCTGCACCAAAAGTTACGCGTGACATAACAGAAATTCGAGCCACACTTCCTTCGCTTTTTAAATGTACCACTTTTATGAAAAACTTTTGAACTGAACTTTTAAAACTTATGCAAGTGACATTATTTTTTCAACTTCTCTGACATCAGAATATTTTTTTCTATGTGTTCTTAAAAATAATTTTTACTTCAATTTCGTACTATTTTGAATTTTTAGAAGTTCTGCCGAAAAACATTACTTCAAACATACAGATCACATTTAAAATATGCGTTTAATTTGTTTTAATATATATATATATATATGGGGGTGGAGGTGTTGTGTGAGCGTACTGTTGCGTAAGATATTTCTATTTCTATTCAAACTTTTCAGTATCGTAGAAAGAATCAAGTTGATGTGAATTTGATAGAAATCGTTTTCTATGTGCTATTAAAATTCTTCTGTATTTAATTACAGTACTTTTCTTGATTAAAAAATATTTGTTGGTGTCTCAGGTCATATTACATGAAATCAATTTTATTTGCCTTTCATTTTATATAAATTTAGGCACCCCATACTTATATACTTTGCAAATATATATTTTATGTGGTAAATTTCTATTATCGGAAAATGGTAAATTATTATTTTTTTTTACTTTTATTCAAACATATTTCATAAGTAAATGTTGTTTCATATTATCATTTTTTTCGTAATTAATATGTATTGTGCTTCGCAATAAAATTTTTAATGTCAACTTACTCTTTACTCTGTCTTATGAGACTACATTGAATGAAAGTGGACCTTCAGTGTGTTGTAATATCCGTTTTTAGATCATTATGAATCATCACTCAGTTTTTCTTACAATGTATATTTTCATATTCACAACAATGTCTGTGATTTTCACAGGATACTCGTATTACAGTCATACATGAAAATCTAACATTACTTACTGGAAGAGCTCATTTCTCGTGCACTGACTTATAATTGTGTGATGCATGCTCAATGTTACTTAGTTTTTGAGGCAATTTGAGTTACAATAATTGAAATCTGGAGAGCTGTTAACCATTATTTAAATAATAAGGAAAAAATATTGTTGTACACAGTTTTCTGGCCTTCAAGTACAACCATTGGTAAGTATAACCTTTATCACATTATAAATTACATATCTTTGAATTCAATGCAACTATTTGCTAAATATAAGTTATATTCAAAGATAATTTAAATTATGTAATTTCACTTAATTAAACTCATTCATACTAGTATTAATGTCTCCGTAGACTAATTTTACCGTAAAGCAAGGGCACTAGAAAATTAAATGCTTTAAATTTGAAACGGTAAATTTTATTTTTTATGAAATAAATTGATTATCTTTATAGAGTTGTTCTTTGTAGAGTTGTATATATAGCTAAATAAGTACACCATACACACACATCTATATTATTTGTATATATCCTTTAAACATATATATTTTAAAAATATGGGCAAAACAGAAAATTGGTTGCAATTCAGATTAAAACCGTATGTTATATTATTTGATTCCAACAATCATTATTTGTTACAAAAATAACAATACACAGTTAAAATTAAAATTTAGAAAATGGTGTATTATTCAATATATACTTTTATGTAACAAAGAATATTCAATAAAGTTTCAAATCGAGAATATTTTACTTTTCTGAATTAACATAATATTATTATAAATAATATTTAATTTAAATTATATTTAAAATGTTAATTCAAAAATTATCAGTCAAATTTACAGATTTACATTTACAGATTTTTAGAAAAATAGGTAAGACACAACGAATATTTTAACAATGTAAATTAGAAATTTTAGTCACAAAAACTCTCTAAAATAAATTAGCTTCTTACCGCTAATAATTATATAGTTTATAGTAGAATGAAAGATGTTAAAATTATCTTTCATTTGATAATAATCTATACATAAGGGAATAATCATATTCCAAAATGAAATGATAATTAATTGACACAAACAGATAAATTCATGAAGATAATAAATTATCATTTTTTCTGGAAAATTTGCGATTTGATTCAATTAATTATATTTAGCATTTGTTTCAGGATTCAGGCAAAAGCTATGGTAGGCTTCGTAATGAAATCTATAAAATTATTAAATAATCATTTGTCACAAAATGTCTCGGACATATAAATTTCGAATGATAAGTATGAAGAATTTAACTTTTATGGTTTTACATAAATGTTTCGTGCTATGTTCTTCCTATTTAGTAGCATGAAAATATTCTTTAAATAAGAAATTCATTCTATGATGTTTACGAAAGCTATATATTTAATCTTATATCTATAAAAGAAACAACTTCTCCCATTGTTTAAGAACAGCTGGAATTAATAAATCATATTATGAATAAATTAATGATAATTCACATAAAATAAATATTTTTAAAATGAGCTACAGTTCACTGTTTCTAAACTGTTTATTATATATGAAATAAATAGCTATAATTTTATTAATTTAAATTTTTTTTTATTTCCGCAAACTGGTTGTCATTTATATCCAAATCGGCATATTTCTAAGCAGTTCCAAATTGCTTAAGATATTTCTTTAAGTGAAATGAACTGTTATTCTAGTTGTTAATCCTAACGTCAGAGTGATCCTTAACGATTCATCATAACGACTATGGGAATTTTAAGACCCTCTTATAACACTTCAGAGAACTTCCCATTTTACTTAAATGTCAGGAAATATTCAAGATTCTGTTGCTAGTGGGAAGGATTTTCCTTGATGACGGAATATTTCCTCGAATTTTGAGCATGCTAACTTATTTTAATCACTTCCAATTAATGACAACAATAAAAAATGTTTATTTAAAATTTTTTGGTATCTCAACTTCAATGATAATCATTAAGATTTTAACTTGAAAATAATATGAAAAGTTCTATTTCTGTTCCGCATGTATATAAGAATATATGCACTTTTCTGTTTAAAAATAATTGTTCATTTGAATTGGAAGTGTGTATGATAATGCATAAAAATATGTTTATAAGTGGTTACGAGCTCAAAATTTCTTAAACAGATTAAAATATATTTAAATAATATAAAACTTAAATTAATATTTCATAATTTAATTCGTAATTAAGCTTTGCAATTATTAAAGTTATTATAAGTGACATTTTCTATTAGAATTAAAATATTTTATCAAATTTTATTACAAATTTATAAATTTTTATTTCACAATTTACTTTATTTTAACTATTTTCTAAATGATATTTTTTTATTAATTATTATTCTGAATATTTTTTAATTCATTACTAAATATATGTATCATATCTATATTATTTCTTAAACTACTTGCTTGTATTATAACTGTTTAATTATAAAATAATAAAAAAAATAAATTTAAATATAACAATTTTTTTTCTTACATTAATCATAACATATTATATTAATTTTTTTGCTTTTTAAATTTTTTCATCCATTATTTTATTTTTTATTGAATACTTATCTTTAAATAGTTTAAAGACTCATTTAGGAAATGTTTTCTCAAGAACTAAAGGAAAATAGGCAACATAAAATCACTTCAATTGTATCAGTAGTTTTCTTTTAACCAGCAGAAAATTTAATTTTCTTATGATGACTTTTAGTTAGCAATAAATTTCGTTTCATAATAAATTCTTTATCTTTAATAATAAATATTATTGAATTAACCTAATAAGGAAAATATACAATTCCAAATAATAGGTCTTTTAAAATGTGTTTTCTTACAATACTAAAGTTTTAACAATTTATCAAAGCTACAAAAACATTTTATAAAGTCATTACTTTTACAATGTACCGCGTCCCATTTGAAATAAATGCAAATAATATACAGGAGTACCTTAATTACTAATAAGTAAATTATTCTCCTTAATTATTTTTGAGTTTCAAATTCATTTATTAATTATAGAAACAAATTTTTGCTTTCATTAAGAAAATATGGTTGATTTAATTATTTAAATGTTCAAGTCAGAAGATTAATAATTTATGGTAAACATAAAGTAGTCAGAAGTAATTAACATATATTCTGATTTAATATTAGATAAGCATTTATAATAACTAAGTGAATAAAATTAACAATCCCTTTATAATTTCCATACCTAAAATAAATAAATATTTAATTCATAATTGAATATGTTTTTACTGTAAGCATTTTGCTTATAAATTTCATAAACAGTGAAATATTTTTTGAAATAAGCAATATTTAGCTAAAAAATATAAAAATTGCATGAGCAAGATTACTTGATAAATGAAATTATTTTTGACTATTTATATTATCGAAATATCCTAAGCGAGATAAATAAGCATAAATCTTACTGACAGAAATAAAGTTTAATACTCCAATATAAGATGAGTAATTTCAATAGTGAGAATCTAAAAGGTTTATTGTGACTAATCTTATACGAGGTTTTCAAAAAACTAACCAATATTAAAATGTTCAAAAATATATTTATGTTAAATATATTGAAAAGTGCTCTTCCTATGTATAATTTCAAACTACTCATTACTAATTTAGTACTCACTGCTTATTTTTTTTTGTCTTCTTTCCTAATGCAAAGCTTAATTTCAAAATATTTATAGTTTAAAAATTTAACAATCATTAGTATAGTAATGCTTAAAGTTACAATATGTATTATTTGTTGAAGATAACATATGTTGTTGTTTCTGATGACACTCGGCAAAGCCAAACCCGCCAGTCAGAGACTAGGCAAATGAAATCAGAGAGAGAACGTCTTCCGTTTTTGAATAGAGTACCCTCATACGAAATACGACTTTTGGCTCATAGATGGCAGCACCATCTGGATCTTTTAATTTAGGGATTGAAACCAGTGAAGACCCAAAGCCTGGCTCCAACCACCCCCAAAGGCATTAATTTGTAATGGGAACATGGAGGACATTGCAACCCGACATATTTTAAGTGCCCCAGTCACCATTGGTAAACACGATGGATCTTCGACTAGGACGGGATTCGAACTCACCATCTTTTGGTAACGAGAACGACAACCTAACCATAACATCCTAGCTTAAAATACATTAATAAAAAATAAAAGTACTGTCTCCTTTCATCTTTCCTTTACTACTCCACGTATTTTATAATTTTGAATTAATTTTTTTTTAAATTCAATAGTCAAAGTATATTTTCATACCAATTTTCAAAGAAAAATATGCATTCCTTTATCCAAAAAATCCTCATAGTATTAAGTTCCATCAGGATAAGATCTCAAGATATACCTCTAAATTTACTGTTCCAGTTTTTGGAAAATAATTAATAACTAAGCCGGAATGGAAACTATTCTCTTTAAATGCATCCCACCTGAGTCCCCTCACGTTTCACCTGTGGATTACTGTACATTTGGGATATTGTTTTGTTTGTTTTTTGGACTATAAAAAAAGGAAAATTTCATCAAATGTTTTTTTTTTTTTTTTTTTTACTAGAATAACTAAATATCTTGTAAACATTTTTACAAATGTTTATTAGTTATA
>JAPDSC010031824.1:0-17269 GCA_026290005.1 Latrodectus geometricus | reverse complement strand
TTTATTTGGTTTGTTCATTTGATTCACAATTGTCATGTATGTTTGAAGTTGGTCTTTGTCTAAGTTAGTACACGCACACACACACACCATAAGACGACCAATCAACCTGATTATATCTGTGGTTGATGGTCTGCTCACACAGGTTGCTCTTTAAATTAGATTCAAACTAATTTATACTATTTTGAGTAACTATGACAATGTAATTTTAGATTGCAAAATTTAATTTTCTTGAGTATTCCAACAATACAAATTACTTAAACTCTAAGTCAGAATTCCATATTTTCTTTATCCTAATTTGATTTTAAAAGTATATTCAAATATAATATTATTTCAATTAAAATTTTTATCACACGTTGCAATAAGAAATATTTTAATTTCTATAGGGTATGGGTACAGCATTAGGAGAACTACCACCTTATTTTATGGCCAAAGCAGGTAATAATTCTCTTAATTTAAAATTAAATATTTATTTTGCTTAGAATTTTGTCTATAAAGAATATTTTTGTGTTTTAGCAAGGTTATCTGGCCAAGATCATGATGATGAAGACCTGAAAGAATTTGAAGAATTAATACAAATAAAAAAGAATAAGCCTGAAGAACAAGTATGCTTGAATTCCTTTATAATATATTTTTAAACCACATGATAATTATGTATTTTAAAGTGAATATTATTTATGTGATAAGTTTACTTTAAAGTAGTAACATTTACATTTTTGTACGAAAATTGTTTTTTCATCATTTTATCACTAGGAAATTTTATAAAGTGATTAAATCACCATATTTGTCAGTACTTATAATATATATTACCATTATTTTAAACATGTTGTATTTGAACTAAAATTAATAAAACTGTTAAATGGTTTATATTTTCTGTTTGCGCAAGTACAGTCAGTTACAAAAGTATAAATTTTTTTTAACCTTAAAGATTTAAAAAAATTTTCATTAGGGATAATTATTATATCTTCATTTTAATAACTTATAGACATGACTGTCGAAAGCATGAATGCTTATTGTTCAAAATTCATTCAAAACTGAAGATTCTTGATAAACTGCCCTCACATACAAGAAATTATCATACAATTTCTAATAAACTGAGTTATTATGAAAATTAAATTAAATTAAATTTGTTTTATTTTAACTACATTCCAAGGGAAAGATTTTTTAAGAACAAAATTCTATATTAAATATCAAATGTATGATCTAAAAATTGTCATTATTCATTCTGTCTAAAACTACAACTCAAAATTATATATTGTGAAATTCTGATTTCAATCAACAATAATTTTTATAGTTTTTGTATGGGTTATTGTTGCAAAATAAAATTTTAAAGATGCATAGGTAAATTTGAATTTGAGCTAATTTAAGAAATGTACTTTGTTTCCTAATGGCCTTGGTCTCTCGTCTGCAAAAATGACATTGTTACTGAAACCAAACCTTTCTAATGTATGTTTGTGTGTGTGATTATATATAATTTGTATGTATGTATGAAAGGTATATAATTGTTATGCCTAACATTGTCAAGTATGCTTCTGTGTACTTAGCCCTAAGTTGGGCTCTACTAGTTAAATAGAAGCAGCCAAGTGGAGACTTCATAACTTTAAAGCAGAGACCAAGCATAATACCCCTAATACTTGACCTGCTACCCCAGAGTTATAATCTTATTGGAGGACATTGCAACCATGTCCTATTTAATGTGCCCCAGCCTTTTGTTAACACAATGGATCTTCAGTCAGTGTTTTAACTCACTACCTTCCTAAAATGAGAGATGATATAACCAACCAAATCTATGTGGCCCTTGCTTAAGATTTAAACTTATATGTAAAATATGGCAGACCTGATTTTAATGATTGTTTTTTAAACGCATCAATTACTATACAAATTGATTATCTGTTTGCATTTGTTTCAAATATTAATTTTACATAATTTAATTCAATTTTTTATTTTTCCAGTCTTTTTATGATAGAGCAAAATTGGCTGTGCAAAAATTAGTTGAACGTGTTGGCTTTTTTGGTATTCTAGCTTGTGCATCCGTAAGTATTTTGTGGTTAAAATTAAAAAGAAAAAATCTTATTTTGAAGTATATTTCAGTTACTTTTATATTTGATTTTACTGTAATCTCATTAAAGTTTTTGTTTTTTGACATATTTAATGTATTGCATTAAAAACACTTAGATAAAAATTCAAAATGATGAATTTTAGCATAAAATTTATTTTTTAAGAAAATGGGTACCTTTTTTACCCTGAAAAATCTTATTTTAATGTTTAAAAGTTTTATTAAGCTTTTTATAAAAAAGAACATATATTCAAAATGATGTGAACTATTATTTAATTTAATTTTCTATTTCTCCAATGTATAATGTAAGAATCAATCAGCCCTACTTTTGTTTCAAAAGAAGGATAAATTTTAATCTGAAAATTTTCATTTCAAAATTGATATTTTTCAATTTTAAATAGAGATGGGGAATAAAATTGGGAAGGAGGCAGTGAAGAAAAAAGAAAAAATACAAAATGAAATCTTTTTAATATAATTATATTGTTTAATTAGGTTTTTTATATTGGTGTACTAGAATAAATGATTAATCAGAGTTACAATATTATCATTGCTGAAAATGTTAACTTGAGAGCTTATTATTTGTTTTATTTATTTTTCAATTACTTACATATATATCTGCTTGCTATTATTTTACATACATAGCAGTTATTTTGAATGAAATGCTAATAAGTTTTAAATAGAATAATTGAATTTATATTATGAACATAAGAAATATTTCTATGAAATAATAGTTCTTTTGCCATTAAGGAATCCCTAGTGTTTTTATGTAGATTTAAATTTTTTATTTAGCTCATTTATTTAATTTAAATAGAATATTAGGATATGGCACTTTTAAAATTACAGATTTTGTTGACTTAATTATAATATTAAAGATACAAGAACTCGTTAAAAAGCATCACTTTTTAATGAGATCTTAAATAAACTTCCAAATAAGTGCCAGCTTAATTTAATAGAAATCATTTTAAATATAAATTAGAATTTAATTTTTCTAAAAACTGATTTTATCAATATAAAGCTATATATGTACACATATAAAATATTACATGCATATGTATTCTTATTCAAATGATATTTGAGTTTTAGAAATTTTATTGAAACTTTGAAAAATATTTTTAAAAATCAGAAATCATAAAATGAAAATTTAAGGAAAAGATTATTTTAGAAAGTTTAAACTATTTGAGTTTCTCAGCCATTTAAATATGTAAAAAATTTTAATCTATTAATAATTGTTTAATTGTTGTTTTTGTATTTACAGATTCCAAATCCCTTATTTGATTTAGCTGGAATAACTTGTGGTCATTTTCTTGTACCATTTTGGACATTTTTTGGAGCCACTTTGATTGGGAAAGCTATTATTAAAATGCACATTCAAAAACTTTTTGTCATTATAGCATTCAATGAACACTTGGTGCATGAGCTTGTGAAAAAAATGAGGTATTATGAAATTTGGAATTTTGAAGCTAATTTTTTGAAAATTTTGTTTATTCTGTTTATTTTTAGTAGTCTTCCATCATTTTTTGGTTTGTAAAAATAAATACTAAAAAAAATAATAATAAATAAATAAAAAAAGCAAGCATTAATTTTTGAAGAAATTCAACAAAATATTTTGTTTGATTTCATACAACTTGTAAAATTGAAAATTACTGATTCAAATGAAAAATATTAAGCATGTGTGCTAAATATGTATACATATTTATGTGTGTGAGTGGTTGAAGAAAATTTTTAATATGTAGGTGGCAAAATCAATTTTCCATTCACTTCCAGTATATACCAAAGTTATATATGCAGCTCAAATTTCTTTGTATTTTTGTTCACTAAATGATCAGGTTGATATTCACAAACTATAAAATGACTAGCCTAAATATTTAAATGTTTGAAGGAGATAGTTAATTATGTGAAGGTTAGGGGCAGACTAGCCTCACATTGAAGTTAGTGAGGAATTTAATATTAGGTTCCATGTTCTATTTGATCTATGAAACGGCTTGAAGATAACAAATTTATCAAGAGAAAGCTTGAATATGAGCATGAGTCAGCTGAAAGAGAAAATCACTGTTTCAGCCACTTTTAACTAATATGCTATAACTTGGCATCACTCTTGTTACTTTCATATAGCCATGACATGTTGCATTGTAATTGTTACTGTTTCCAGAAGGCTACATTAAAGAGGGCGGTTAGTATTCAACTTCTAAAAGAAATTTCATTTAGCATTGTGGAGAGATTATAGTTTGGAGTAATGGATAACTATTCTTACTTTATCTACTACTGAATCTTACTTTGATTATTGATTTCCTTTCATATAGAGAGCATAAATATACTATCAGTTCTACAATGTCTTTGAAGTTGACCATTACGTATTAAAAGGCATGCTAGATATCCACATGATCTTTTTCATGACACCTGAAATCGTGAAAAAGACTGATCTTTGCCAGATATTGGATATCTATGATAATTTTTTCAGAGATCCAGTTGGTCTTAAACATATCTTAGCGATAATATGAGGTCATATAAGTTTATCTTGTCAGTGATTTTCTCTGACATGAAGATTTTTGCTAGATAAGTTGACAAGCCAATTTCAATGACCTCAATTTATTAAATATGTCTAGAATACTTTGGTAGAAAATTGCAGCTCACCCTACACCTATTTATTCCAAGAAATCATCCGAAGACTGAAATATTTATGCCAGTGAGACCAGTTGCCATTGTAACTTATAAAATACTTTATAACCTGTAAATTATGATGAGTTGTTTTATCTGTAGCAATAATTAGACTCTTGTTAATTCATTTTTTATTCGATTTTGCAATTGTTAGATATCTGTCGACTCTGGATACTATTCACAATCACGTCCATAAAAGTGTTGAATTCTTATCAAACTATATTCAGACGCAATATAATTTGTTCAATAACTCTTGAGAGAATTGGCAAAATATGAAAATTTTCTTAATTGTAAATATTGCTATACAATGAAATATTCAGAATTTCAACTTCAACAAAATATATAATCCCAACTAATACTTTTAAATTTGAATATATAGGATTGATTTGCTTTGGTTTTTTTAAACTAATCAGAGTTTTCATTTTTTTATTATTTTTTAATCATGTTTTATGTTATTTTCATGCATAATTTATTACATTTTTTTATGCATGTGTTTGAAATATTCAAGAATTTTTGTAATTCATTTCAAACTTGAATAATTGATAATAGTTCAAGCGTTTTTAGCAGTCACAATTTTTTCAAAAAATAACCATCTCAATAAACATTTAATTAAAAAAATTATTCCTGATAAACATGCAATTTGATTCATTAATTGCTAACAGAATTGACAGGCCAGTGCATTGTGTATTAGCAATTTTTGTATGTAGATTTTTCATACCCACACACAATTGGCATTTCTATAGCTAATCAGAAAACTGAATTTAAATTAATAGCACTAAAAGGTAAGCTGTTGATCAGTTTTCTTCAAGCAAGTGATAAAACATTTATGTAAATGTCACAATATAGTTTTTAACATTTTGTAATATAATTTTTTGGATAATTGGATGTTTTATTTTCTATTTTTCTTGTTCCTTTTGATTCAAGACTTATCTAAACTTTTCACAATTTTAATAGTTTACAACATTAAATATATTCTTTAATTGCTTAGTCAAATGGCTATTGCCTTGACTTTGGTACAACAATTTGTGTGTTTTATGCTATTGTGTACATTTATAATTGTTTTGAAGCCATTTTAATCCTAACATAATAAAACAGGATCCACTTGTTTAAAAAATAACTAAGTGACAAGCCAAATTAATTGTATTTAATGGATACTATTAATAATCACATTATGGTTTAAAAGTAAAGAGCAAATAAAACAAATATTTTGTTGCTAATAAATTTGACATTTACTGATGGCAATACTTTATCACAATTTAACTAGTAATAAGAATTAAGTTTTTTAATAAAATTATTTTAATGCAAAAGTCTAAAAACTATCTGATCTCAGTTTTATTTTCAGTTAGATGGTTGAAAAGAATCTCCTTTCCGTATGAGTTAATGTGCCTTTCTTCAACAGTCTTATCAAAAGCTCCTGAAATTTTATAAATTTCCTTCTAGGGTCTTAATATAGTTATTGTAAGATGGGGCTATGTTGCTTTAAAGTACTATCAAATACATATGAAAGGAATTTTTTACTTTTAGGTTTTAATTTAAAGTACACCTTGATTCATTCTTTTAAAATCCAGAGGGTGCCTAAAAATTGAAAATCTCTAGTCCATAACAAATAAATTTTATCTTTAATAATTTTTTTAATTGTTGACCAAGAACTTATTTTTAATTTACTTTTTATTTTAAGTATATTTCATTTTGGTTAATTTTGTATGCCTTTCAAACATATTTTATCATACTTCCATCATTTGTAAACTGAAAATAATAATTTTTTTTATATTTTGCTGGTTCAAGTTGATGCTTTTTTTAACATTTAAGAATCGACCGTGAACACATGAGTGACTACTTCTAAAAGTTATTAAGCATTGTGCAAATTTTTCCAAATCAAACTTGAAAATAGTGTTTATTTTAAAGTATGTACATGCATAAAAGGTGGCAAAAGAAGCTTAGTGAAATAGAGCTTTTTTCTTGCTTCTCCTTTCTTTTATAGTCATGAATGACCTAAAATTTCTCTCAACAGTAAGAAATGAATACTGAAGCTATATATAGAGAAAGAATACAACAGCTTTCTGTTATCAAATTATTTCACTATGTCAAAAAGTAATTTAGTCTCAAAACTGATTAAATACAGATAGACCACTTAAATTGCTTCTTACAGTATTTTAAACAACAAAAGGTTAATCCAACTTTCTCTGGTGAATGAATTCTGAAATTTTTCACCCATTAATATCTTCAACTTGAAAAAAAATTGATCAGAGCTGATACTTTTAGGGGAGCAAAAATTATTTTTTCACCAAAGTAACAAATAAAAGATAATGCATCTTACTTATTTTCTACCTTTATATTTAATTGTGAAAATTTAAGCTAAAAACTAAAACTCAGTACTGCAAATTCTTCAAATGGATCAACTAAATTTTTGCAAGTTTTATTATTTTTATTTTGCAAAATATTAGAATATGATAATTATTTTATTTAATTTTTTTTTACATTCAAAATATAGTACATAATGTTAAAAATCAACATTTTATTGGAATGAATTCCAATTTTGTAGTCATAAAATAAGGCTTGTTCTGACTAGTACTATGCATGTTAAGGCTTATATTTAATAAGATTGGCAGTGGAGTTCCTAATATAGTGATGCCTCCTAATAAAACCTATTTTTACCTATCATTTATAACCAGCAAATTCTTTGAATGGTTATGCTTGTTTTTTTAGCTAATTGGACATATCAGGCATTATTTGCCATTTCAATACGTAAGCTACCTTATTCTAATTGGCTTCTAAGTTTTTCTGCTTACCTGGAATCAAGTCTCTTGATAATATGCTAAGCCTTAGTTTTTAATAAATTCTTTCTTGAAACTTTCAAATTATCTTTCCTTCTAGCAAAAGTAGAATAACTTTATTTCATTGAGGGGAGAGAAAAAATAGAAATTATTGTTTCTACACTTTTATATTCCTTTTTTAGATTTTAATACAAATTTTTTTATTGTTTTACGATTTTTATATTTCTATATAAATGACTTAAATTATGTATCATACCTGCGTAGCTGTCACAAAAATTTTAATTTTCTGACTGCCATATATCGGTACTAAAATAGAGCGTACCTATGTAACAAATCGCATTGCTAATGCTAATTGTTTTGATGTTATTAATTCAAGTATCTGTAATTTTATGAAAACCATTTGCTGTCATAATTTTTTTCTGCCATGTGTACCTATATAATATACATTTTTCCTGTATTTCCAGTTTTATAATTTTGTGTCAAAACTTACTTTTAAATAGGTTTCATATTAGTATTATCTAATAGATAAGCTCTTGTTGATTTCATTAAGATTTTGAAATTAAGTAGTATTTACTGTTTGTGACATATAACTGGAGTCATTGGTTATAACAGATTAAATAATTACATTATTTATTATTTTAGGTATATTCCTTATATTGGGAAGTATCTTCATGCACCCGTGGAAGAGCTTTTAGCTAAGCAAAAAGCTAACTTGCATCGTAAGCCAGGAACTCCTGGTACATCTGTAAGTATTCAGCTGTTAAAGTTTTTATTGTTAATTTAAAATTATTAGTTACTAGTAACTTCTGAAAACTTCAATGAATTTCATATTTTTTAGTATATTTTAAAATGCAGCTCTGCTTGAAGGTAAATAATTAACACTTAAACTTAGATTATTTCTCTACTGAATCGAATAATAAAGTAAAAGAATTTCCAAACATGTTATATTGAAAATTGTATTTTGTAATGAACTTAAAGTTTTCACAATTTGGGAAAATCAACTGTGTGAATACTAATCAATGTAATGCAATTTTTGAAATTCAAAATTATGAACTTTACTAATTTTAAATTACTTTAAAATAAAGTTTGATATAAAAACATTCTTTTTATGAGTTTCCAAAATTATTATTTTTTAGTACTAATTTCTGGCATCAACGATTCCAAACTTTTAATTATTGCGATGGGCTTAGAATTGACTTGACACAGAATAAATTTGATTTTGTCAAAAATCATCAGATTTAAATATTTCAAACATGTTTTTTTTAAATAGCTCATAGCTTTTTATATAAATACTCAAGGTTAAGTATTAATGTTTGATTTTTATTACTAAATCAAATATTATGTAAATTAAAATATTATGAAAAATATTGGAAAAAGTAATCAAAATTTCTTCATTGAGCTCATTCACACTCAGTTTGTGTTGAGATATAATCTTGGAAGTTTTAAGTTCAAGCTCTATTGTGAATTTTATTTTTGGCTTTAGAACTTTCTATTCTGCTAAGGTGGAAAGGTGACCTGGCCAACAATAGACAAAACAAATGTCATTATGTGCTACTTTTGTTTGATCAAAGAATGAATACAAAGTGAAAAAGCGTTACCTGTACTTATGGGTCTGAAACTAAACAAGTGTCATAGATAGTTTTAAAAGTTTAAAAATGAAAATGGAATCTTAAAGATGCTGCACGAAAGTATGTCCAGATGTTCTAAAAAATCAGAAGACAGTATCTTGAAGTCAATAAAACATGTCAGCTATCGTGCTTTAAACGTAACACAGGGAAAATTAAAGGAACTACGATTGGAACTTTTAAGTCGTCACCGTGTTCACCTAATCTTGCACTTTACATTACCACCATTTTGGAGCGTTAGAACATATGAGATAGAAAATTTAGCTATGGTGGTGAAGTGAAAATATTTAGAAAATCTTTCAGTGGGGAAAAAAAATCAGTGTTTTTTTTTTTTTTTTTTTTTTTTTTTTTTTTTTTTTTTTTTAAAGAATATAACAACTAATAGATGACTAAAAGTGTTAGGAAATAATGAAATTTTTTTACTTGTTTTTAAGATTTCTTTAATAAATGTTTTTTAAAACATTTAAATTACTTTCTGGTCCCTCTAATGTTTTTAAATTTTTTAGGAAAAAGGTATTTATAATTATACAGCCTTAAACCCAAATACCAATAAAATCTAAAAAATTTTAAATTCTGCAATAAAGAATGATAAACAAAAACTTATTATATTCAATCATTTTTTATTATTTTTTACATTGCTGGACAAAACTTCAAAGTTAAGATATTTGCTGTAACACCTTTATTTTATTGTAATTTTAATGTCCCTTTCCTCAACATTTCACTTGGTCTTTAATAATCATGTGTTTGGGTTTTAACTTTAAAACAAATGTTTGTAATGGCTTTAAAATCTTAAATGTTTGAAATAACTTTTGAGTGTAGAACACAGTTGAATAAAGCCTGTGTTGTCAGAAGTTTTTATAAAATCGCAGTTCATTTTCTTGAAGCTATTTATGTACATAGTCTAGCATTACATACAGTATTCAGATAAAAGCATAATCAAGGAGTATATAAAAGATGTGAATCAGTAACATGACAGTTGATTTGTAGCTATATAGAAACGTCATTTTAAAAAATTTCATAATTTTTTCAGGAGGGAACCTGGCTTGCTTGGATCTTTGAAAAATTTGTGATCAGTATGATCTTGTATTATGTGCTGTCCATTGTCAACTCTATGGCACAGAGTCATCATAAGCGGATTCACAAAAAGCAACGAAGTGTCAAAGTGGCTACAGACTGAATATGCTGAAGCAATTATTTCCATTTGGAGCAGTGCATATTCCATGCGCTGGTCTGCTCTGACCAATTGTGAATAAAATGTTCTGCATAGATTTTATAACTGCTACCTGTATTGTGTACCCTAAGTTATTAATTTTTATACGTTTGCCCAAAATAATAAAGATGTTGACTGTGAAATATAGAAAAGTTCATCGCATTTAATAATCGTCATTCAAAATTTACTTTAGCTATAGAAATCGTGTAATTGTCCTGCTAGATTATTTGAAGTATGAAATTTGTAAAGAGTATTTGTACATAAATATATATGTATAAATATACATGCAATATTTACTTACATTCGTTACACTGTTGTGTGGACAGGTAGTGAGGTTTTTGTGATAATTATGTTCAATCATATTCATAGAATGTTTTGTTTTAATACTGTTTAAGGGTTTTATTTTAACAATTTATCTTTGTAAAAGCCATGGTATATTGGAGTATTTTAAGAAATTTAAAGCATGTACTTTTATACTTAGAGAAGGAAACCAATTTATTATATATTTATATTTCACAGCATATTTCATACTTATATATTGTATATTAACAAAAAGCACTAGCATTTCTTCGGTCTACAAGTCTTCACATGTTAATCTGTTCTTGGCCATGGGAACTGTTTTATCTTGTTTTGTTTTAGTCCACTCAATTAAAGCTCAATGACTTTTGCAAGATAATAAAATACAACTCTTAAACCTATATTTTCAGTATTTTCTGATAGAAAATTTATTTATTTTTTAGCTTTTCACAATAAGGGTCTGTAATCTTTTAGACATGTTTTTTATTTGTAATTTGAAATTATATTGCAATAAAATTTGTAAATCTATTTCTTAATTTTCTATATTAGAATTTATCTATTTCACGTTGTAGTGACACATTGTCATAGTTTCAATCTAACGTTTTAATTTCAAAATATGAAACTACCTGTATGAATATTTTCTTAGAGAATAACATCTGTACATCTTGCTTATTGTTATTCAAGCTTATATAGTAGTATTAATAGCAGAGATCATGTTTTTGGTCTTTGATATAATATTTATTTAAATTGTTTTTAGTACATCCTTAAATATCATTTTCATTAATTTATCCTATTTTTTTTCAAATACATTTTATGTTGATGTCTTGTAATTACTTTCAAACATAAATATATTTTATACTTATTTTTCTGTTATCAAATAAAATTTCTTTTGATATATAATGTATTTTATAATAAATATAACACATTCTTTATTAAATGAAGTGATAAAATATTTTTTCAGATTATATTCTTTCAGAATATGACATGTGCAGAAAAAATGTATTTTTGAGGAGAATACATTTTTTTCTGGCTCTGGATAAAATTGTTATAAAGGAAATATAATGTGATAGAAATAGAAGATATACTTCATTTTCCTATACAAGTACCATATGTTGAAAAATTTGCCGTACTGCTTTAACAATATCCAAAAACTCTCTTGGAGAAATGACTGTCTAACATGTGGAAGATGTTTTGTCATAGACTAGGTTATTTTTCCAAATCGATAAAGTTAAAACTACATCAAAACAAATGTGTTAGATGTTAAGCATCAATAGAGTTGATGTTCCATTTACTACTAATTAAAAATTAAGGAATCTTTCCATTGACCTTGCTAAATAGGATATTTGTCATCTAACTAGCTTAGTTATTCTGCATGCTACATAGTCTTTTCCCAAGATTTCTTTTCGAAACTTTTAAAGCAGTTCGGCAATCTGTATATATCTTGTGTATAGGAATAAAGTATTCCATTTATTGTTCCATCAGATGTTTTACTTTTATCCATACTTGTCCATAAGCAGTAATCCATAAGTTACAGTAAACATTATATTATATTCTTGTGTTGATAGAATCCCAGCTGTGTGTCCAGTAGTTAAAAATTTATTTATGCATAAGATAATTAAAATTAGTAAATGCATGTATTGGGATTTTATTAAGATATGGTTTCAATAATGTAAACAGTGCTTATAAGTGTGAATTTTGTAAATTATAAGAATTTACTTGTTCTATATTACATACAAGTTTTACTGGCAAACCCTAATTTAGTTTCTGATCAAGGCTATAACTTCTTGTATCCCATTGTGCTGGAAAGATGACATAGTACATCTTCTGTTAAATGGAAAGAAACACATTTTGGTATCCGAGATCGATCGTTCAAATTTTTTTTTTTTTTTTTTTTTTTTTTTTTTTTTTTTTTTTTTTTAAACATTTTCTTATGAAGATAATGTTTTATTCCCTTGTTGGTAATACTTCTTATGTTGTAATCGAAGTCCTTTAAGGTTTTTTCTAAATATTTAATTTTTGAATATTAAATCAATAAAAAATGCATTATGAATAAAAGAACTCTTGATTCATCCAGAAATTCACAATTCGTGAAACTTCAATACATATATTCATGGCATGTACTATTTTAAAAGTTCAACTAGGATTTAATTTTTATGAATAGAGGAATGATGCAATTGAATTATGAATTTTATAATATTCGCTGCCTTGGAAAAATCTACATAATGGTGTATGTAAAATAGTAATAAATTTTTCATAGTTTATTAAATAACAAAAGGTACATAAATATCTAAAATTTCCTGTTTAGCGAAATTTCAAAATGTGAAAATCAGCTATAAACAATTGAAAAATATATTTTTTTTATTTGACACCTAAATAATTTATTCTG
Source organism: Latrodectus geometricus (assembly GCA_026290005.1). Lineage (NCBI taxonomy): Eukaryota > Metazoa > Arthropoda > Arachnida > Araneae > Theridiidae > Latrodectus > Latrodectus geometricus. The sequence goes on along the minus strand of JAPDSC010031824.1, from coordinate 4,269 downwards.
GTCTTGTCTTTTATATAGATATTAATATTGATTGAAATTTACATTTAGAAGTGTAGAGATCTAATTTACCTGATTAGAAATCTATAAGATGAAATTATTCGCTCCATATATTATTAATAAATACAAATAAATTTTATTCATCAAAAATGTTTTTAAATAAATCCAAAAAGATAGATATTTTAAATCGTTAAAATGTTAATTTTTTTTTTTCGCTTGTTAGCAAGAAATAATTGAAAATTATTTTGAAGCGTCACTGTCAACTTTGATTTTCATTTCAGTTTGCACTCATCCTACTATTTTATCAAACATAAAAGCAAAAATTTGAAATACAAACGGAGAAAAACAACACATTAAATTTACTGTGAAAAATTGATTAAAAAATAGTTCTATATCAATGGGAGCCTAACAGCTGGGGACTTGTGGCCACTTGTAATACCTTTCGATAGAATTATTTTTCGTGATTGTGAGCGATATTCACATGTATGGCAAAGAGATAAATTCCCAAGCACCTATCCTGGCAAAATGCATGCAGAAAATAAAAGTTCAAGTTTTTCAAACGTGATTAAGATGGAATTTGAGATTTTTTATTCTGAAGATTGTTATACCACTTCATATACAATGTACCCAAGATAAGGTCTTTAGCAATGAAAAAATCCTATGTATATCATGTAAGTTGTATTACCATTACAACCAGTATCACAAAAATAGTTTTCTGCATACCTTGAATGATCTTTTATCTGGCTATGAACCGAAATTATTTCCGAATAATTATTTTTTGATTAAACTTATTTCAGCAATTATAGTGCTATCTCATGTTAAAAGTTATAGTATTGCTAATGGGAAATTTCTACAGTAAACTTCCTGCAAAATGTCCAATAGTTTTAAAATTGGTTTACCATGAATTTAATTTTTATGACGAATCGTACTGCTGAATGAAGCGCGAATATCATTTATAAATTATTCAATCGGCCCATCTTTTTGGAAAAATTATTTTTCTTTATTGGTGTGAAGAAATCTTGCCATATTCACCATGAATGCTTAATAGGTAGTTTGTGTGCCACATATACTGGAATGTATGCACACTGTCAATCGATCGTCAGTCACTTCTGGTCCAACATTTAAATTGCAACCGTTTAAAACGATAGATTTAAGGTAACAAATGGATTTTGTTTGCAATGATAGTTAAAAAAAAAATGATTTATCTCTGCATAGTATCCTCAGAAAGTGTTTATTGTTAGTCTAGTAGCAGAGTAATAATGACAAAGAACATTTGTAGCTCTATGCTAGAATGCATTTTGCACGTGAAGAGAATAATATCAATAACTTTTTAATAAATTGTTATTTTGATAGTTCTAACATGACTCTCGATTTAAATCGTAGATTAAGTCTCCACTTCTTTCAGAGAAGATCATACCCGAGAAAGACGTTCGCTTAAAATAACAATTTTGTACTACTTTAAAATGACGTAATAGGCTATGGAAGTTAGGTGTAAGTTTTACACGAAATTCAGCCATTTTATTATGTGAATCTTTGATTTCACCATATCCCTTTGATTGAATACGTAATCTTAAACTATGTTGGCGCAATGGATGTTGTTGGGTTGTTTTGTATAATAATGCAACCATTATGGGATTGATTGCACAAAATACAACAATGTTGAACGCACTCAATTTATGCCACGAATATGTCGTATTTTTTCTCGTGAGTCACCGTATCCGCTTACTTTTTAAATTAGAAACAGATTAGAGATTGGGAAATAATATGCGTGTGTTTTCAGTTGAGAAAATATCTCTAGTTGGCAGCGAAGTCTAACACTTTTATCTGCACTTCAATAATTCATGGATTTAGCTGCCGATTTAGGTGCAATGTTTATTCAAAATTCACTTTAAATTGATTCTTGGTTAAATCAGCTCAAGTGAGTAAAAAGTATCCGTGAAGAAAGTCTAATGAATTGTTAGAGATGGGTTATGGATGAATTTTTGTAGATACAGATTTGAGTGATTTGAAAGAAATAGAAAGGTTGAAGAAATTTACGCATTTTAGAGAAGATAGCGATGAACAGTATTCAAAATAATGGAAAACCTGTACAAAAAATACAGACATCGTTTTATTGCCTTCAAAATATTCTCCCATTTTAGGCATAAGCAATCAATTAAAAAAAAAATTGTAAAGATTGACTATAACTAGATTAGTCGTTTTTGACTATTGCTCAAAAACGACTAATCTAGTTATATCAGTTGGTAATAAGAAGTTGGCTGATCACATCAATAAATTAACAATATTAGCAAGACCAAATTATTATCAAAGCGGCTGAGAAAACTATCCGAATATGTACTGCTAAGAAAAGTAAACAAAAGTTTGATGACGAATGCTCAGCGATAACAGAAATGAAGAACAGGGCTTATAAATTAATGCCACAGAAGAATTTCACTAAACATGCAAAGGAACGATATGAAGAACAAAGAAGGGAAAGAAATAGAATACACAGAAGTTTAAAAAAAAAGACAAACTATACTTTTTGTCCAAAAAGTGGTAAATACCTTTGCAGGGGCCTTAAGTGCAGATGGAATGAATACACTGATTTATTTATTTATGTATTCTAAATTTATTATACTGATTTTGATAAATTAAAATTCTTTTAATTTGTTTTTTTTTTTTTTTTGCAAAGATAGTTTATTATTTTTGAAAATCAATCTTGTCTCATTGACACCCAGCAAGTTATTAATGTACTTTAACGCAAAATATTTCTTAAGCACTCTGCTTAAAAAAAACCGAGCTATTTAGTGATATTTATGTCTATTAAAGCAACGTTCTTCAAGAGAGGGTAAAATTATAAATTTCATTATTTTGATAATCATTCTAAGTAAAATTTTGCGTTAACCAAAAATTCAAATCTTCGAAGTATAGAAATGTAAAACTTATGAAATTACTAATAATCGAGGATTAATTATGAACAAATTTATAGATCATAACAGAAACAACAATGTTAATAAAACTTTTTTTTACTATGCTAAAATAAGGGATTACAGTACAAGCCTATAAGAAATTATAATACATAATAAGTACCATACCCAAAAAATAAGGAATGCCGAGAATTTTAATGAAATTGCAAAATTAGTTGTACAGAGATAACTTACTTCAAATATAAAGTGCTGCAGAAAACAAAAATTTTAGCTCTTATGCCCATAGCTGGCAGTTGAATGTTTAGCTCTCTTACCTTCGCTTCAACAGTTCGTGAGTTTGAATACCACCTTGAGCATGAATGTTTGCTGTGGTTAGGAATCCACTTTAAACCGTAGGTGCCTGTCTAATTAGCTCTCGTGTATAACAAGTGACAAATCGACCAAACCAGTTAGAACTTATGCATATCAACTTTCATTACCTTAAAACCCAGAACATCAATGCTGCTAAAAATCATGATTTCGCAGAAACTTCTTTAACTGCGCTTAAATTTCAACTGTTCAGTTTTAGAAAATTAATTTGTAAATGTCACGAGCCAACGTAACTTATGAAGTAATGGAGAACGTAAGAGTGGTTATGTATTTAGTCACAAAGAATTGCCAGGACCTCCTATTATATGAATTGTTAACAAAATTATGTACTTTATATATTCATTAAATTTCTGAAAATAGACAAGTAAATTTATAAAAGTAAGAAAAATTATGCCGATTTGCTTTTATATAAGAATATTTTTACATTCTCAGTTGCTTTTCATGCATTGAATAAATTTACTATATGGCTCCGAGCTTTTCCTTTTTCAAAAGAACAAGAATTAATAGTAAATTCTACAATCAACATAACTGCTTTGTTTAATTTAGTGTCTCAAAAACCCTTTTTAGTGTGTACTTATATAGCTCCATTCATGGTAGCATCTTTTTCTTCCATTCGTTGTTATTTTGCGCAGCTACTAAAATTCTGTAATGTTTTCCCTAATCAAATATAAAAACATTTTGTGTTATATATCTCTCTTTTACATATTGAATTCAATAATATATTTTCATCTAGCAAGGAATTATTTTACGAAAATTCTGATATATACTATATTTCTATGTGTGTGACGTGTTCTATATGTGTGATGAAGACGTCTTTGGAGAAACCGTCTCTTTCGGAAGGTAGCATGTTTGATACCCGCATAAAAGAAAACTGTCATGTGGTGAGGGACTATTCATATAGAATGCTCGAAGTTCAATATCTAATAGGATGTTTAGTATTTGAATATGAACGTATCAGCTCAGGTTTCAGCCATATCAATTGATTTTATTCAAAATT